>JBAMJR010000507.1:17500-27500 GCA_038501785.1 Myoxocephalus aenaeus | reverse complement strand
TAAAGACTCGCTCCTGCATCCCCACACTTAGTTTATTGTAAAGACTCGTTCCTGCATCCCCACACTTAGTTTATTGTAAAGACTCGTTCCTGCATCTCAACACTTAGTTTATTGTAAAGACTCGTTCCTGCATCTCAACACTTAGTTTATTGTAAAGACTCGCTCCTGCATCTCAACACTTAGTTTATTGTAAAGACTCGTTCCTGCATCTCAACACTTAGTTTATTGTAAAGACTCGCTCCTGCATCCCGACACTTAGTTTATTGTAAAGACTCGCTCCTGCATCCCCACACTTAGTTTATTGTAAAGACTCGTTCCTGCATCCCCACACTTAGTTTATTGTAAAGACTCGCTCCTGCATCCCGACACTTAGTTTATTGTAAAGACTCGTTCCTGCATCCCAACACTTAGTTTATTGTAAAGACTCGCTCCTGCATCCCAACACTTAGTTTATTGTAAAGACTCGCTCCTGCATCCCGACACTTAGTTTATTGTAAAGACTCGCTCCTGCATCCCCACACTTAGTTTATTGTAAAGACTCGCTCCTGTATCCCGACACTTAGTTTATTGTAAAGACTCGTTCCTGCATCCCAACACTTAGTTTATTGTAAAGACTCGTTCCTGCATCCCAACACTTAGTTTATTGTAAAGACTCGTTCCTGCATCCCAACACTTAGTTTATTGTAAAGACTCGCTCCTGCATCCCAACACTTAGTTTATTGTAAAGACTCGTTCCTGCATCCCAACACTTAGTTTATTGTAAAGACTCGTTCCTGCATCCCAACACTTAGTTTATTGTAAAGACTCGTTCCTGCATCCCAACACTTAGTTTATTGTAAAGACTCGTTCCTGCATCCCAACACTTAGTTTATTGTAAAGACTCGCTCCTGCATCCCAACACTTAGTTTATTGTAAAGACTCGTTCCTGCATCCCAACACTTAGTTTATTGTAAAGACTCGTTCCTGCATCCCAACACTTAGTTTATTGTAAAGACTCGCTCCTGCATCCCAACACTTAGTTTATTGTAAAGACTCGTTCCTGCATCCCCACACTTAGTTTATTGTAAAGACTCGTTCCTGCATCCCAACACTTAGTTTATTGTAAAGACTCGCTCCTGCATCCCAACACTTAGTTTATTGTAAAGACTCGCTCCTGCATCCCAACACTTAGTTTATTGTAAAGACTCGTTCCTGCATCCCAACACTTAGTTTATTGTAAAGACTCGTTCCTGCATCCCAACACTTAGTTTATTGTAAAGACTCGTTCCTGCATCCCAACACTTAGTTTATTGTAAAGACTCGCTCCTGCATCCCCACACTTAGTTTATTGTAAAGACTCGCTCCTGTATCCCGACACTTAGTTTATTGTAAAGACTCGTTCCTGCATCCCAACACTTAGTTTATTGTAAAGACTCGCTCCTGCATCCCATTGTAAAGACTCGCTCCTGCATCCCAACACTTAGTTTATTGTAAAGACTCGCTCCTGCATCCCGACACTTAGTTTATTGTAAAGACTCGCTCCTGCATCCCGACACTTAGTTTATTGTAAAGACTCGCTCCTGCATCCCGACACTTAGTTTATTGTAAAGACTCGCTCCTGCATCCCGACACTTAGTTTATTGTAAAGACTCGTTCCTGCATCCCGACACTTAGTTTATTGTAAAGACTCGCTCCTGCATCCCGACACTTAGTTTATTGTAAAGACTCGCTCCTGCATCCCGACACTTAGTTTATTGTAAAGACTCGCTCCTGCATCCCGACACTTAGTTTATTGTAAAGACTCGCTCCTGCATCCCCACACTTAGTTTATTGTAAAGACTCGCTCCTGCATCCCGACACTTAGTTTATTGTAAAGACTCGTTCCTGCATCCCGACACTTAGTTTATTGTAAAGACTCGTTCCTGCATCCCGACACTTAGTTTATTGTAAAGACTCGTTCCTGCATCCCGACACTTAGTTTATTGTAAAGACTCGTTCCTGCATCCCGACACTTAGTTTATTGTAAAGACTCGTTCCTGCATCCCAACACTTAGTTTATTGTAAAGACTCGCTCCTGCATCCCGACACTTAGTTTATTGTAAAGACTCGTTCCTGCATCCCAACACTTAGTTTATTGTAAAGACTCGTTCCTGCATCCCGACACTTAGTTTATTGTAAAGACTCGCTCCTGCATCCCAACACTTAGTTTATTGTAAAGACTCGTTCCTTCATCCCCACACAGACTCGACCCTGGAGGACGTCAGGAAGCTGAAGGTCTGCATTGAGCTCAACGGCCTCCGACTCAACAAGCCCCGCCTCCCCGGGGAGCTCAGCCAATGGCTGCCCTCTGGCCAGCGGTCAGCGGAGGTAGACGGGAAGTCCAGAAGGGACGGTGCTGCGGTCGGTCAGAGGTCAGAGGTCAGCGCAGGCTGGCGTGACCCCGCGTCCGTCAGGAGGGCCGACCTGACAGGTGAAGTAACAACTTACTACATTCTATAGTGTTATAAAATACCACAATAATAATACAATTACTTGATTGACATAGAGTGACAAAACAACAACAATACAATACAATTAACAGTCATAAAATCATAAAAATACATATGAACATGTATAACACTGGAGGGGGGCAGCAACAAATGTAAAATATTCATAAACATTTCCTATTAAAGAATGTTAATATAAGAATATCAATAAATGATAGATAACTCGGATAAATATTATAATAATAAAAATAATAATTAAAGCTGTTTGTTTTTTAACCAGATGAGCTGAGACAAAAAAGTGAATTATTTTATTTTATTTTGTCGTCATCGACAGTGAGGCTTTCAGGGAAGGCTTTTATTCTGAAGGAATTCAGATGCTGCAAGTCGAAAGCAGAAGAAGAAAACGTGTCTGCTGTCATCACTGTGTGTGTGTGTGTGTGTGTGTGTGTGTGTGTGTGTGTGTGTCAGCTCCATCTGGGAGATGTTAGACGGCTATTAGCACGCCACGGGTACACACACACACACGCGCACACACACGCACACACAGTGATGCGGCCTCTTCTTCTTCTTCTTCTTCTTCTTCTTCTGTTTTCCGTCACGTTCTCTGAACACATTGAATCCAAGAGCCTCGGTGACGTCGCTGTATTTCATCATTCGTTTGTACTCATGAGATTTATGTTTATTGATCAGTTATTAATGTTTATTGATCAGTTATTAATATTTATTGATCAGTTATTAATGTGACTGTCAGATGTCTCAGAGGACGACTGTCTTTTATTTTGTAGGAAGTCTTCAGTTCAGAAGTCGTTCTAGACAAAGATCCACTGAGAAGAAATCAGCTGGAAGATCAGATTCAAGAGTTTCACAATAAAAGCACCATCAGCTGATCTCATCACAGTTTAAACCTCAAATTAATATTTACTGATCAATAATCAAACTCACTCCACAGGGTTCTCATGTCATGTGACACAAACTGATTTCTCTGTTAGAATATGTATTATGAACAAAGAGAAGAACATCGTCAGCGTAACGGCTGATTCATCATTTTACAACTATGTCTTTGTCCAGTAAACTGATATTATTATAATAATTATAACATAATCATAATAGTATTATAGTATTATTATTTGGATGAAAAACAACCTTTGCAGTAGATTTCATTTTGAGAAAACTATAAATCCATAAACACGATAATTAAAAAACACTGTTGAACTTGAACGCACCGTGATAACGATGATGTCATGCTTCACACACACACCTTCATTACCTGTGTTTCAAGAGAGAGAGAGAGAGAGGGAGAGGGAGAGAGAGAGAGAGAGAGAGAGAGAGAGAGAGAGAGAGGGAGAGGGAGAGAGAGAGGGAGAGAGAGAGAGAGAGAGAGAGAGAGAGAGAGAGAGAGAGAGAGAGAGAGAGAGAGAGAGAGAGAGAGAGAGACACCTCTCTTTCTCTCTCTCTCTCTCTCGCTCCCCTCCCCCATCATCCGCCACCTCGCTCGCCCGCCTGCTGCTCCACTCGGCCTCTTTGTTCCTCTCTCTCTCTCCGTCTCTTCCTATCTAACTCGCCCCCTGCTGAAGGACGGGCCAACAGCTCATTTGTTGAGGAGGAGGAGGAGGAAGAGGAGGAGGAGGAGGAGGAGGAAGAGGAGGAGGAGGAGGAAGAGGAAGAGGAGGAGGAGGGAGGAAGGAGGAGGGAGGAGGAGGAGGGCCGTGCGCGTACGTGCACACGCTCATATTTCTGAGGAAGAGGAAGGAGGACGAAGCTGCATGAAGAGTTTCTGGAGATAAGGGCCGTTCACACCGGACGCGACTTTTAAAAGTACAGTCGCCTCTAAAACGCCCCGGGCAAAACAGCCGGGGCGCCTGTGGGGCGCCTGTGGGGCGCCTGTGGGGCGCCTGCGTGCGCAACCAGGCGACACACACTGACATTGATGAGCTGTGCGACTCCGCGCAAGGCGCTTACAAGTTGAGAATATTTCAACTTTTGCCGCGCCTGAAAGCCGCGCCGTACCAAAGGAAGACTTTGGTTTTGGTAGCGACTACTAAGTGAAACTCTTCCTCCTCCTCTTCTTCTTCACCTTGTTATGAAACATCATTTAATCATAATTAATATCATATAATGTGTCTTCATCTCTAAAGTCATGAGGGCTCTGGCAGCCATGACACCACCAGCTGGACTAGTGGTCCACAGGGTTCTGACTAGTGGTCCACAGGGTTCTGACTAGTGGTCCACACGGTTCTGACTAGTGGTCCACAGGGTTCTGACTAATGGTCCACAGGGTTCTGGACTAGTGGTCCACAGGGTTCTGACTAATGGTCCACAGGGTTCTGGACTAGTGGTCCACAGGGTTCTGGACTAGTGGTCCACAGGGTTCTGACTAGTGGTCCACAGGGTTCTGGACTAGTGGTCCACAGGGTTCTGACTAGTGGTCCACAGGGTTCTGGACTAGTGGTCCACAGGGTTCTGGACTAGTGGTCCACAGGGTTCTGACTAGTGGTCCACAGGGTTCTGGACTGGGTCCCCTCATATTCGGTCTTTACAAGAACTTTGTGTTTATTCTAAAAACCCGTTGCCTGTAATCGTTCATGTGGCTTTATAATGTTTTTCTGACCTTTTGCCACGCTTCATGTTAGCATGTTAGCGTGTTAGCATGCTGACGTTAGCACGTAGCTCAGGCGTTTAGCCTCTGACTTGCTACGTACAGCTTTGCTAGTACAAATAAAACTTTCTTTCTTCCAGTGTTCCACCTGGCCCCCGCCCCCCTCTCCCACTCACCCCTGTAGCTCCGCCTCCTCCCGCCTGCAGGACAAGCATCAGAAGCTGAGGGAGAGCCGCAGGGTCTCCAGCTTCCTCCCTTCCTCACCTCCTCTTCCTCCCCCGTCCTCTTCCTCCCTACCTGACCACGACCTCAACAAGCCGAAGGGCAAGCGGCCCTGCAAGCTGAAGCACACGGGGGGGGAGGAGGGCGACCCCGACGAGGCGGCTGGAAAGGTGAGCGCTTGTTTTACGCTCTTTAGCGTCCTGGTTGTGATGTTTTCTGTGTTGATAGCATGACAACTTTGACTTTCCATTTTTCAAAACGTCAACGACACCAAGACGAGTCAAAATGAACGTTAACGAGACGAGTCAAAATAAAAATGTCAACAAGCTCGGGACGAGTCAAAGTTAACGTTAACAAGATCGTGACGAGTCAAAATTAACGTTAACGAGACGAGTCAAAGTTCAAGCGTTAACGAGACGAGTCAAAATAAAAAATATCAACAAGATCGGGACGAGTCAAAGTTCAAACGTTAACGACGAGACGAATCAAAGTTAACGTTAACAAGATCGGGACGAGTCAAAGTTCAAACGTTAACGACGAGACGAGTCAAAGTTAACGTTAACAAGATCGGGACGAGTCAAAGTTAAAGTTAACAAGACGAGTAAAAATGAAAATATCAACAAGCTCGGGACGAGTCAAAGTTAAAGTTAACAAGATCGGGACGAGTCAAAGTTAACGTTAACAAGATCGGGACGAGTCAAAGTTAACGTTAACAAGATCGGGACGAGTCAAAGTTAACGTTAACGAGACGAGTCAAAGTTAACGTTAACGAGACGAGTCAAAAATAAAAATGTCAACAAGCTCGGGAGGAGTCAAAGTTCAAACGTTAACGACGAGACGAGTCAAAGTTAACGTTAACTCTGACTCGTCTCGTTAACATTAACGTAAAACAGGATCGAGACCTTGTTAACGTTAACTTTGACTCGTCTCGATCTTAAAGTTAACGTTAACTTTGACTCGTCTCGATCTTAAAGTTAACGTTAACGAGGGGCGGCTGTAGCTCAGGGGGATGAGTGGTCGTCCTGCAACCACAAGGTAGCGGTTCGATCCCCAGTCCCCCCACAGCTCACATGCTGAAGTGTCCCTGAGCAAGACACTAAACCCCTAACTGCCCCCCGTTGCTGTGACTACGGTGTATAGCGCTAACATGTAAGTCGCTTTGGATAAAAGCGTCAGCTAAATGAAATGTAATGAGACAAGTCAAAATTAACGTTAATGAGACGAGTCAACGTTAAAAGACGTTTTGAAATAAACTTGTCACGAGACGTCTCAGAGGTTAAACCAATAACACATTTTGGTCTCTACGTAAAACAACAACAACAACAACAACAACAACAACAACAACAACTTCTTCTTTCGGCTTTTCCACAAACAAGAAACCAGAACCAGTTCTTCTGTTTTTCTTCCTCTTCCTTTCTTCGTTAATCGGTGCAATTATCGTCCTGATTGGAGCTCGCTGGGAAAACTCTGCAGGGACGGTGTGTGTGTGTGTGTGTGTGTGTGTGTGTGTGTGTGTGTGTGTGTGTGTGTGTGTGTGTAATTCAATTCACTGTAGATTAAAGTGAATGAGGGAGAGAGAGCGAGAGAGAGAGCGAGCGGGCGAACGAGGGAGGGAGTGATTGAAGGTTATGGAGGAAGAATAATATTCTCCACATGTACTGTGTGTGTGTGTGTGTGTGTGTGTGTGTGTGTGTGTGTGTGTGTGTGTGTGTGGTGGCGGCGGCTTTGACAGCTGCTGCACCGGAGATTTCCTTAGGGCAGCGAGGACGCACACACCAAGACACACACGAAACACACACACACACACACACACACACACACACACACACACACACACACACACACACACACACAGTGCCTCTCTCTCTTTTCGCTCGATCCTCCTCCTTGTTTGCTGCGCTAGAAAACACACACACACCAGAAATACACACACAGACACACACCTCCAGGGCGAAGCTTGCATCCTGTTTGCCGATGCGTGGCGGCGAGCGGCTTCGTTTGACAGACGCCTGCGCGCACACACACACACACGCACACACACACACACACACACACACACACACACACACACACACATACACGCTGTCTGGCTGCTAAGAGGCTGTTGCCGTCTGATTCGGAATAAAATCTGGATTTATTTTAACATTAATTCAGGAAAATAGAATAAAACTTTCAGATTTGCATAAATCTAAATGCAGTGAATCAAAATGTGAAGATGAAAATATACAGAATCTTAATCTAGAAACTGTTTCAGGATATATATATATATATATAACCCCATAAATCCGGCACCCCATACTCCCGCAGCACCCCCCACAAAAACCCCCGAGGGACCCGGTCCAAAGCCTTCTCCAAGTCCACAAAGCACATGTAGACTGGTTGGGCAAACTCCCAGGACCCCTCCAGTAGTCTTTGAGGTAAAGAGCTGGTCCACTGGTCCACGACCGGGACGGAATCCACACTGCTGGTCTTGAATCTGAGGTTCAACAAGCGGTCAGAGTCTCCTCTCAGCACCCTGGACCTCCTTTCAGCACCCTGGACCTCCTCTCAGCACCCTGGACCTCCTTTCAGCACCCTGGACCTCCTCTCAGCACCCTGGAGCCTCCTCTCAGCACCCTGGAGCTCCTCCCAGCACCCTGGACCTCCTCTCAGCACCCTGGACCTCCTCTCAGCACCCTGGACCTCCTCTCAGCACCCTGGAGCTCCTCCCAGCACCCCTGGAGCCTCCTCTCAGCACCCTGGACCTCCTCTCAGCACCCTGGAGCTCCTCCCAGCACCCTGGACCTCCCCTCAGCACCCTGGACCTCCCCTCAGCACCCTGGACCTCCTCTCAGCACCCTGGACCTCCTCTCAGCACCCTGGAGCCTCCTCTCAGCACCCTGGAGCCTCCTTCAGCACCCTGGACCTCCTCTCAGCACCCTGGACCTCCTTCCAGCACCCTGGAGCCTCCTATCAGCACCCTGGAGCCTCCTCTCAGCACCCTGGACCTCCTTTCAGCACCCTGGACCTCCTCTCAGCACCCTGGACCTCCTCTCAGCACCCTGGACCTCCTTCCAGCACCCTGGACCTCCTCTCAGCACCCTGGACCTCCTCTCAGCACCTTGGAGCCTCCTCTCAGCACCCTGGACCTCCTCCCAGCACCCTGGAGCCTCCTCTCAGCACCCTGGACCTCCTCTCAGCACCCTGGAGCCTCCTCTCAGCACCCTGGACCTCCTCTCAGCACCCTGGAGCCTCCTCTCAGCACCCTGGACCTCCTCCCAGCACCCTGGCATAAGCTTTCCCTGGAGGCTGAGCAGTGTGACCCTGATAGTTCACACTCTCCGGTCCTCCTTCTTGAAGATGAGCCAGCACCTCAGTCCATGTTCCTGACCTCTATGAGACATTGAAGAGTCGTTCCAGCCAAGACATCCCAACAACGTCCAGCTTCTTCGGCATCTCAGGATCTCATCCCCCCGCCGCCACCAAGGAGCTGTTTGACTACCTTAGTGCCTCCAGCAGGGATATGGGTGTGACCCCCAAGTCTTCATGAGCTGCCTCCTCTCCAGGGGACATGTTGACCGGGTTCAGGAGTTCCTCAAAGTGCTCTTTCCACCGCGCGACGATGTCCCCAGTCCGGGTCAGCAGTCGTCGTCGTCCCCCCCCCCCGCCCCCCCGCTGAGAACAGCCTGGGGTAGGCCCTGCTTTCCCTTCCTGAGCCGCTGAATGGTTTGCCAGAACCTCCTTGAGGCCAACAGGAAGTCCTTCTCCATGGCCTCCCCGAACTCCTCCCAGACTGTTAGCATCGCGACCACCACAGCCTCCTCCCTTCTGGCCTGCCGGTACCTGTCAGCTGCTTCAGGAGACCCCTGGGCCAGCCAGGCCCAAAGGCCTCCTTCTTCAGCTTGACGGCTTCCCTCACCCCCGGTGTCCACCACCGGGTTCTCGGGTTGCCACGACGACAGGCACCGATGACCTTCTGACCACAGCTCCTAGCGGCCGCAACACAATAAAGGCTTTGAACACGGTCCACTAGGACTCCATGTCCCCAGCCTCCCTCTGGATGTGTGAGAAGCTCTTCCAGAGGTGGGGACAGAGTGCTACCCCAAGCGAAGGAGTTCAGGTATCTCAGGGTCTTGTTCAGTGAGGGTAAGGTGGAGCGTGAGATCGATAGGCGGATCGGTGCGGCTGCAGCAGTAAAACAGGAGCTGCACCGGACCGTCTTGGTGAAGAGGAGCTGAGCTGTAAGGAGAAGCTCTCAGTTTACTGGTCGTCTACGTTCCAACCCTCACCTATGGTCACGAACTCTGGGTCAAGACCCAAAGAACGAGGTCTCGGATACAAGCGGCTGAAATGAGCTTCATCCGTAGGACTCAGCCTTAGAGATAGAGTAAGGAGATGAGTTTCCTCTGTAGGGCTCAGCCTTAGAGATAGAGTAAGGAGATGAGTTTCCTCTGTAGGGCTCAGCCTTAGAGATAGAGTAAGGAGATGAGTTTCCTCTGTAGGGCTCAGCCTTAGAGATAGAGTAAGGAGATGAGTTTCCTCTGTAGGACTCAGCCTTAGAGATAGAGTAAGGAGATGAGTTTCCTCTGTAGGGCTCAGCCTTAGAGATAGAGTAAGGAGATGAGTTTCCTCTGTAGGACTCAGCCTTAGAGATAGAGTAAGGAGATGAGTTTCCTCTGTAGGGCTGCCACCGTGACCCGGCCTAAGCGGGTGAAAATGGATGGATATATATACACTC
>JBAMJR010000507.1:0-12500 GCA_038501785.1 Myoxocephalus aenaeus | reverse complement strand
ATCAGCATGACCCACAGCGCTGCCATGGAAACCTTCCTTGAGGGTAGGAGGGACTTAACCTTATAAGCCCGACGCTCTTTTCTTTGGTCTCCCGGAAATGAGAAGTGTGTTTTTTAAAACTAAAACTAAACCTGTGCTATCTCCTCATCCACAGTTCCGATCTAATTCATTTAAATTGCTAAAGTACCGTAGCCCGTGTGAGAAGATACGTGTGGTTTTACTCTTTTTTTTAAAGATCGTTAATTTGTAATAATTCCGTAAGCTCCTCAACATGACTAAGCGATTATAACGTTTCACTAAAACGCTCATAAGTTCCCTAACAACGGAGGATTCAGTCAAAGTACCTTCCCTGTAACCGTAGAGACGGTGGGAGTCGAACAGTAACACACGAGCATCGTCTCTGTAGCGCTGTCTCTGCAGCGCTGTCTCTGTAGCATCGTCTCTGTAGCGCTGTCTCTGTAGCGCCGTCTCTGCAGCGCCGTCTCTGCAGCGCCGTCTCTGTAGCGCCGTCTCTGTAGCGCCGTCTCTGTAGCGCTGTCTCTGTAGCGCTGTCTCTGCAGCGCCGTCTCTGCAGCGCTGTCTCTGCAGCGCTGTCTCTGTAGCGCTGTCTCTGTAGCATCGTCTCTGTAGCGCCGTCTCTGTAGCGCTGTCTCTGTAGCGCTGTCTCTGTAGCATCGTCTCTGTAGCGCCGTCTCTGTAGCGCTGTCTCTGTAGCATCGTCTCTGTAGCGCTGTCTCTGTAGCATCGTCTCTGTAGCGCTGTCTCTGCAGCATCGTCTCTGTAGCGCCGTCTCTGTAGCGCTGTCTCTGTAGCGCTGTCTCTGCAGCGCCGTCTCTGCAGCGCTGTCTCTGTAGCGCCGTCTCTGCAGCGCCGTCTCTGTAGCGCTGTCTCTGTAGCATCGTCTCTGTAGCGCCGTCTCTGTAGCGCTGTCTCTGTAGCATCGTCTCTGTAGCGCTGTCTCTGCAGCGCCGTCTCTGTAGCGCTGTCTCTGCAGCATCGTCTCTGTAGCGCCGTCTCTGTAGCGCTGTCTCTGTAGCGCTGTCTCTGCAGCGCCGTCTCTGCAGCGCTGTCTCTGTAGCGCCGTCTCTGCAGCGCCGTCTCTGTAGCGCTGTCTCTGTAGCGCCGTCTCTGTAGCGCCGTCTCTGCACGGCAAAGCAGGACCGCGGTTATTTGGGGGGTTTGGAGGGTTTGGAGGTCCTGCGATCTCATTGGTCCCCAGACTCGCCTGAAAGCGCGTCAGACGGGACATACGGAAATATGGACTGAATATGCTTCCTAACATGTCAATGCTTGTTTATTGTGATTATTATTGCAGCTTTAGGCTGGAACAGCTTCAATCAATCACGTTCTGATGATCGATCAATTATTTAAGTTATTTATGAAGCTTCATTCTCAGGTTACGGTTTCTTTCATGTGAAGATTCGCTGGTTTTCTGTTTCATTTCATTTTGAACTGAATATGTTTTTTTAGACATTTCATGGACTAAAAGATTAAATCTGACTTTAATACCAATAATTGAGAGATTCTTCTTCTTTTTCGATGATGTGTTTTCTTCATTCTAGTGGCAGCTTTACTGCAATAATGAATACATATTTCAAACAGATTAAAGAAAGATTTATACATAAATCTTTCTATAATATATCTTTCTATATAATATATATATTATACTGTTATATTATATATTGTTTTTTCACTAAAGTCTTGGAGAAATTAAAATGTTAAAATGTTAACATTTTAACTATAAATATTATCCAGAACTGAAGAAAAAGAATGAGGGAGAAATAATAAATATTATAATTATGAATAAAATATGAAATAAAAAGGATTTAGTGCGAACGAGTGAAACGTCGGAGTCAACAAGAAGGAAACAAGAGAGGAAACGAGGCTGTGTGTGTGTGTGTGTGTGTGTGTGTGTGTGTGTGTGTGTGTGTGTGTGTGTGTGTGTGTGTGTGTGTGTGTGTGTGTGTGTGTGTGGCAGCCTGTCTGATTACCATTCCCTGCCTGTATTTGTTCTCCCCCGTCTCTCTCTCTCTCTTTTCTCTCTCTCTCTCTCTCTCTCCGGAGGGGTTTAATGAGGCTTGGCTGTTGAATCCCAGAACAGCTTACTGCCACACACGTACACACACACACACACACACACACACACACACACACACACACACACACACACACACACACACACACACACACACACCCTCCTGCCAGCATCCGTCTACTCAGCGCCAGGCGCCGCGGCGACAAGCCGGCACCGACTGAGCACAAACACTCATCGTCTTCTTCCCGCTTTCCGCTGTGTGTGTGTGTGTGTGTGTGTGTGTGTGTGTGTGTGTGTGTGTGTGTGTGTGTGTGTGTGTGTGTGTGTGTGCGTGTGTGCGTGTGTCCGTATTGTTTTTCGTCTCGCTGCCTCCGTCCTCTCTGATTGGTCGGCTCTTTGATCGACCACGAGAGCCACTAACCCGTCTCTCTCTCGTCTGCAGACTATCTGTCCGACCTCCAGGGAAGGTCGGAGGGCGATCCAGGAATCTGCTGGGAGTTTTACGGCACCTCGGTGTGCGGTTAGTTTACACACAAACACACTGGCGTGGACACGGGGATGCTGGGAGGGGATCAATAGTGGAGCATTACAGGAAGTAGGATTTGAAGACCGACAACCAAAGACAAAAGTTAGACAAAATATATTGAACTGGTCCTGAGAGAACGAGGGACACTACAAAGAGACGTTAAGTTTCAGGTTGGGCTCAAAAGTTAGGACGAAAAGAACCCAACCAAGATTAAAGGGACTACCTTTAAACCAGTTTGGACCATAAGAACTACGTCTAAACCAGTTAGGACGCAAAGAACGACCTCTAAACCAGTTAGGACCCAAATAATTACCTTTAACCCAGTTAGGACCCAAATAACTGCCTCAAAACCAGTTAGGACCCAAATAACTACCTCAAAACCAGTTTGGACCATAGGAACTATGTCTAAACCAGTTTGGACCATAACAACAACCTCTAAACCAGTTAGAACCCAAATAACTACCTCAAAACCAGTTAGGACCCAAAGAACAACCTTTAAACCAGTTTGGACCATAAGAACAACCTCTAAACCAGTTAGGACCCAAATAAATACTTTTAAACCGGTTAGGACCCAAATGGCGACCTCTAAACCAGTGCTGACCCAAATAATGACCTCTAAACCAGTGCTGACCCAAATAACAACCTTTAAACCAGTTAGGACCCAAAGAACGACCTCTAAACCAGTTAGGACCCAAAGAACGACCTCTAAACCAGTTAGGACCCAAAGAACGACCTCTAAACCAGTTAGGACCCAAAGAACGACCTCTAAACCAGTTAGGACCCAAAGAACGACCTTTAAACCAGTTAGGACCCAAAGAACGACCTCTAAACCAGTTAGGACCCAAAGAACGACCTCTAAACCAGTTAGGACCCAAAGAACGACCTCTAAACCAGTTAGGACCCAAATAACAACCTTTAAACCAGTTAGGACCCAAAGAACGACCTCTAAACCAGTTAGGACCCAAAGAACGACCTTTAAACCAGTTAGGACCCAAAGAACGACCTCTAAACCAGTTAGGACCCAAAGAACGACCTTTAAACCAGTTAGGACCCAAAGAACGACCTCTAAACCAGTTAGGACTAAACTAGCTGATTCATTAGGCCTAAAGGACATTGTCTTCTATCAATAATGTCACCCTGATGGTTTGTGTTTTGCAGAACCATCCAGCGAGGTAGGACTGTATAACATTCTTGCTGACCCGCCGGGGCCAGAAGAGGAAGAGGAAGATGAAGAGGAGGATGAGGATGAGGAGCAACGAGCCAGGAGAGAGGTGTTTGAGTTTGAGCTGTCTGACCGACCACTGCTTCCCTGCTACAACATCCAGGTGTCTCTGTCCCAGGGGTGAGTCCAGAATACTGAACCTATCAGGGTTTTACTGCGTTGGGGTGTCTAAGGTAGGACCTATAGGACTACAGGGAAAAGAGGACTATGAGGACTATGACCATGACAAAGGAGTCACCCCTCAACTTGGACTGGAGGCACAAACATTTGAGAACTAATAGAACTAGAACCAAAAGAAGTAGGACTAACCATATGGGGACTAAGGGAAACAGGATATCGGGAACTATGGCCAAGGAAGTAGGACTAACTATATGGGGTCTAAATGAACAGGACTAAAGGAACTAGGACCAAAAGAAGTATGACTAACCATGTGAGGTCTAAAGGAAAAAGGACTAAAGGACTAGGGCCAAAGGAAAGAGGACTACCCATATGGGATCTAAAGGAAACAGGACTAAAGAAACTAGGGCTAAAGGAAGTAGGAGTAACCATATGTGGTCCAAAGGAAACAAGACTAAAGGAATGAGGTCTAATGGAAAGAGGACTAACCGTATGGGGTCCAAAGGAAACAGGACTAAAGGACTAGGGCAAGATGATTGACAGGTCTCTACGTCACTCCTACTCAGTCCACATATGGTCACTTCCTGTTCACGATGAGTCGTCACCATGACGGACCCACGATGGACCCCATGACCCATGACGGCCCCATGACGGACACCACGACGGACCCCACGACGGACCCCACGACGGACCCCACGACGGAGCCCATGACGGAGCCCATGACCCATGACGGACCCCATGACGGACCCCATGACGGACCCCATGACGGACCCCACGACGGACCCCATGACGGACCCCACGACGGACCCCATGACCCACGACGGACCCATGACGGACCCCACGACGGACCCCATGACGGACCCTACGACAGGCCCCACGACGGACCCACGACGGACCCCACGACGGACCCCACGACGGACCCCATGACGGAGCCGATGACGGACCCCATGACAGACCCCATGACGGACCCCATGACAGACCCCATGACAGACCCCATGACAGACCCCATGACAGACCCCACGACGGACCCCATGACGGACCCCATAACGGAGCCCATGACGGACCCCATGACAGACCCTATGACAGACCCTATGACGGACCCCATGACGGAGCCCATGACGGACCCCATGACAGACCCCATGACGGAGCCCATGACCCATGACGGACCCCATGACGGACCCCATGACGGACCCCATGACGGAGCCCATGACAGACCCCATGACGGAGCCCATGACCCATGACGGACCCCATGACGGACCCCATGACGGAGCCCATGACCCATGACGGAGCCCATGACAGACCCCATGACGGAGCCCATGACGGAGCCCATGACGGAGCCCATGACCCACGACGGACCCCATGACGGACCCCAGGACGGACCCCATGACGGACCCCATGACGGAGCCCATGACCCATGACGGACCCCATGACGGACCCCATGACGGAGCCCATGACGGACCTCATGACAGACCCCATGACGGAGCCCATGACCCATGACGGACCCCATGACGGACCCCATGACGGAGCCCATGACCCATGACGGAGCCCATGACAGACCCCATGACGGAGCCCATGACGGAGCCCATGACAGACCCCATGACGGACCCCATGACGGACCCCATGACAGACCCCATGACGGAGCCCATGACCCATGACGGACCCCATGACGGACCCCATGACGGACCCCATGACGGAGCCCATGACGGAGCCCATGACAGACCCCATGACGGAGCCCATGACGGACCCCATGACAGACCCCATGACGGAGCCCATGACGGAGCCCATGACGGACCCCATGACGGAGCCCATGACCCATGACGGACCCCATGACGGACCCCATGACGGACCCCATGACGGACCCCATGACGGAGCCCATGACCCATGACGGAGCCCATGACGGACCCCATGACGGACCCCATGACGGAGCCCATGACCCATGACGGACCCCATGACGGAGCCCATGACGGAGCCCATGACCCATGACGGACCCCATGACGGAGCCCATGACTGAGCCCATGACGGAGCCCATGACCCATGACGGAGCCCATGACTGAGCCCATGACGGAGCCCATGACCCATGACGGAGCCCATGACGGAGCCCATGACGGACCCCATGACGGAGCCCATGACGGAGCCCATGACGGAGCCCATGACCCATGACGGACCCCATGACGGAGCCCATGACTGAGCCCATGACGGAGCCCATGACCCATGACGGAGCCCATGACGGACCCCATGACGGAGCCCATGACCCATGACGGAGCCCATGACGGAGCCCATGACGGACCCCATGACGGAGCCCATGACCCATGACGGAGCCCATGACGGAGCCCACGAACTCGACTGCAGGACTGAAACCAGCCTGAAGGACTAAAATAACTCATTCTGAAATGAAACGAGAGGAACGAACAAATGACGCACACATCTTTTCTCTTTCGCACTTGCACACTCTTTCTCTGTGTTGTTCTAACACATCTTGCTGTGTTTCACGCACACACATGCACACACATATACACAGACACGCACACACATATATACAGACATGCACACACATACACACCAATTAAGGTGGTGTAAAGCAGCTCAGAACAGAGAGAGGATCCTCCGGGGAGAGAGAGGGAGATAAAGACGGGACAGACGGAGAGGTCGTTAACGAGGATTGCATCGCCGTGGCGACGCGGCTAATTGGCTTTCACCTCGTCCCCCCCCAACCCGTCCCTGATGTCGTATTAATGGTTCCTCCCGGGTCCGAGGCCACCGGCTCTCCGGCTCTTTCTCACGCCTTTCATTCGCTTGTTTAACATTCCAGCAGCAACATGTGGCCGTGTGTGTGTGTGTGTGTGTGTGTGTGTGTGTGTGTGTGTGTGTGTGTGTGTTCATTTGCCCTTGACACACACATTGACAGGCATTGTGAATCAATAGCTCCTCGGCTGCCGCAGCAGAAGCCTTAAATAGGAAATAGGACTAAAGAAGTAGGACTGAAGGAAGTAGGGATAAATGAAGTAGCGCTAAAGGAAGTAGGACTAAAGGAAATAGGACTAAAGGAAGTAGGAATAAATTAAGTAGGACTAAAGGAAATAGGACTAAAGAAGTAGGACTGAAGGAAGTAGGGATAAATGAAGTAGCGCTAAAGGAAGTAGGACTAACCATAGGAGGTCTAAAGGAAACAGGACTGAAGGAAGTAGGACTAAAGGAAGTAGAACAAACAATATGAGGCCTAAAGGTAGTAGGACAAAAGGAACTAAGGCTAAAGGAAGTAGGACTACCCTTATCAGGTCTAAAGGAAGTAGGCCTAACGGAACTAGGACTAAGGGGAGTAGGACTACCCTTATGCGGTCTAACGGAAACAGGGCTAAATGAAACAGGACTAAAGGAAACAGGACTAAAGGAAGTATTACTACTCGTATGCGGTCTAAAGGAAACAGGACTAAAGGAACTAGGTCTAAAGGAAACAGGACTGAAGGAGGTAGGAAGCCTAGAAGCCTCCTCTCCGTCTTTCGCTCTGCATTTCTGGAAAACAAATAAACTTTTAATTCAATGTATCATTTACCATTAAACACAAATACAGTTTGTTTTGTCTGAGATTTAAACGCACAAACTCTCCACAAATATGTTTTGTCTTTAAAACGTGTCTCCTGAAATGAGACAAGATATTTAGAACCTTCTGTTTCTCCTCCTCCAGACCGAGGAACTGGCTCCTCCTCGCCGACGTCCTGGGTCGACTTCGGATGACGTCCCGGTCTTTCCGGCGCCTTTTCCCGCAGCTCAACGTGCGGTCCGTCCCCGAGGACGAGTTCTACCTGCAGGCCTGCCGGTCGCAGCTCCTCACGGGTCCGGACGAGCAGGACCTCGCCTTCTTTAGGCCGGACGCCAAGGACCCTCTGGAGCTGGTGGAGGCCACTCCGGAGCTGGCTGGCATGCTGGGCTCCTCCCTGGAGTTCGTGGACAGTCGCTGGGACTCGCTGGAGGCGTCTCCACCTCCAACTCCAACACCGCCACAGCGTTTCCCTCCGTTATTACCCCCAGAATCCGGCACTAAACCAAGCAGATCTGCAGAGTCTGGACTAAGGCAAGGGTTTAAGACTCTGGGATGTTCTAAGATGGAACCCAACATGAATGCCGGTATGTGGGAACATCCAGGAAGTAAAAACACGGGGGTTCCTCTTCTTGCGAAGCCAAACGTGACTGTGAGCATGTGGGAACTGCAAAGACAACAAAGTAAGAATACTTGGATCCCCAACTCGAACTCAGACTCTAAAATAGACTCGAGGGAACGACAACAACAAGGATCTGAATCCACCAACACTCCCGCCAGGTCCGAGTCAGCGGTCGTTGCAAACATGAGGGAACCTCAGCGACTAAGAAGTGGGAGCGTCGTGAACTCTGACGCCAACTTGGAACCACGGCCGATACAAAGTGAGAACCCCGCAGACTCAACTGCCGCCGTGGATGCCAACGCGTTGAGGCGACCAAACCAAAGGGGTACGCCAAGCGGGGTCTCGGTCTCTACAAACCAAGGGGGTACGCCCGGCAGGGTCTCTACAAACCAAGGGGGTACGCCCGGCGGGGTCTCTACAAACCAAGGGGGTACGCCCGGCGGGGTCTCTACAAACCAAGGGGGTACGCCCGGCGGGGTCTCTACAAACCAAGGGGGTACGCCCGGCGGGGTCTCTACAAACCAAGGGGGTACGCCCGGCAGGGTCTCTACAAACCAAGGGGGTACGCCCGGCGGGGTCTCTACAAACCAAGGGGGTACGCCCGGCGGGGTCTCTACAAACCAAGGGGGTACGCCCGGCGGGGTCTCTACAAACCAAGGGGGTACGCCCGGCGGGGTCTCTACAAACCAAGGGGGTACGCCCGGCGGGGTCTCTACAAACCAAGGGGGTACGCCCGGCGGGGTCTCTACAAACCAAGGGGGTACGCCCGGCGGGGTCTCGGTCTCTACTAACCAAGGGGCTTCGGTTGACACTCGTGTTTGGGAACAGCAACAACGACTGCGAAGTAAAACCGCCACCGCGGTGGACACCAACGTGTGGGAGCGCCACGGGGTAAAGAGGGTGGGAGGCACCGACGGCTCCCATGGGGGCAAGACCATAAAGATGGACGCCGCCTGGCAGAGGAACCTGGGCAACGTCAGAGTCCACATCAGGGACCTGGCGATGAAAGTGGGCGGAGGAACCGTCCGGAGAGACCTGAAGAAGGAGCCGGAGAAGAACGTCAGGGTGAAGTCCAGGTCGTGACGACGGAACCGAGGACGCGGTTCTCCGTTCATGTGAATGTTGTAAAGGAGGAAACACCGTGTTTGGACATTTGAGGGGAACTGTAAATATGTTGTCGTTGAACGAGTTCTTTGTGACCGGAGTCCGATGTAAATACGAAGCGGCACGTGACTCGTCGGGCCGGAGCCTGCTTGTTTCCTTCAGGTGTCATTTTGTATTCAGCTTCCTGTTCCAAACTATTTATTGTCCAATAAATATAAAGAATACGTCGTCTGGATTAAAGCTCATTATGGAGATTAGCAGGATGTGTGTGCGTGTGTGTGTGTGTGTGTGTGTGTGTATATATATATATATAAAAATAAATATGCATGAACACATGCATGTGTGTGTTTACTGTTTAGGTGTGTAATTCGGGCGCTCATTAGCATTTTATGCAGAGCCTGTGTGTGTGTGTGTGTGTGTGTGTGTGTGTGTGTGTGTGGTGTGTGTGTGTGTGTGTGTGTGTGTAAATGTTAAACAGCAATTAAAGGCGGCGCAGCGAAACGCTGCAACATTTTATTTTCTGCCAGACGGGAAATTAAATTCCACTGATTGGACTGCCTGTCTGTCTGTCAGTCAGTCTGTGTGTATTTATATATTTATATATATATATATAAATATATATATATATATATATATATATATATATATATATATATATATATATATATAAATACATAAATACATAATACATAAAAGTAAAAGGTTTGGTCCTTTAAGAAGTCGTTTGTTGCTGGACGTCTTCAGTGTGTGTGTGTGTGTGTGTGTGTGTGTGTGTGTGTGTGTGTGACTCACGCTTCTCTAAAAACTGGGACAAACTATTTCCTCTAATATGAACCAGAGTGAGACTCCGTTTCATGCATGCTGGATGTTTCCTCTCTCTCCTCGCTCGCCCACAGCCTTTTATCTGTGTGTGTGTGTGTGTGTGTGTGTGTGTGTGTGTGTGTGTGTGTGTGTGTGTGTGTGTGTGTGTGTGTGTGTGTGTGTGTGTGTGTGTGTGTGTGGATGAGTCATTCACACACGGCAGGATTATAAAATGTGGGGCGAGTGAAAAAAAGGCTTCGCACCTTTCTCAGAATACTAATTTATTTCTGAGATTTCAAATAAGACTTCAAATGATGAAAAGCAGTAAATAAAAACTAAACTGTTTATTGATCAATATTATTATTATTATTATTATTTATTATTATTATTATTATTATTATTACTTTGAATATCAGAACTTGTTGAATCAAAGCAGTTATTTAAAACATTTATTATAATATTTCATCTTATTAATGAAAATTATGAGTTAAATAAAGCAACAATTTGTAACACATGTTACATGTATGTTATTGATTAGGTCATTCATCTATGTGCATTATTAATAATAAGGTTATAAATTGGTGATAAAATATGAATGTAAATATATTGATCAGCTGGTTCGTTAATTCCATTGTTTAGTTTTTGAGCCTTTCTTGACTTGTTGGATGATTATTGATTATTGATTAGTTAATAGTTGTGTGTAGTACCAACAATGAACACACACACACACACACACACCACACACCGTTATTGTGGAACGCCATGGCAACGAGAGGACCTCAATTAGAGAGAACGAAATCTGCTGCTTTAAGACGGAGGGAGAGAGAGAGAGAGAGAGAGAGAGACAGGTAGAGAGAGAGAGAGAGAGACAGGTAGAGAGAGAGAGAGAGAGAGAGAGAGAGAGAGAGAGAGAGAGAGAGAGAGAGAGAGAGAGAGAGAGAGAGAGACAGGTAGAGAGAGAGAGAGAGAGAGAGAGAGAGAGAGAGAGAGAGAGAGAGAGACAGGTAGAGAGAGAGACAGAGAGAGAGAGGTAGAGAGAGAGAGAGAGAGAGAGACAGGTAGAGAGAGAGAGAGAGAGAGAGAGAGAGAGAGAGAGAGAGAGACAGGTAGAGAGAGAGAGAGAGAGAGAGAGAGAGAGAGAGAGAGAGAGAGGTAGAGAGAGAGAGAGAGAGAGAGAGAGAGAGAGAGAGAGACAGGTAGAGAGAGGAGAGAGAGAGAGAGAGAGAGAGAGAGAGAGAGAGAGAGAGACAGGTAGAGAGAGAGAGAGAGAGAGAGAGAGAGGAGAGAGAGAGAGAGAGACAGGTAGAGAGAGAGAGAGAGAGAGGTAGAGAGAGAGAGAGAGAGAGAGAGAGAGAGAGAGAGAGACAGGTAGAGAGAGAGAGAGAGAGACAGGGTAGAGAGAGAGAGAGAGAGACAGGTAGAGGAGAAGAGAGAGAGAGAGGAGAGGTAGAGAGAGAGACAGGTAGAGAGAGAGAGAGAGAGAGAGAGAGAGAGACAGGTAGAGAGAGAGAGAGAGAGAGAGAGAGAGAGAGGTAGAGAGAGAGAGAGAGACAGGTAGAGAGAGAGAGAGAGAGACAGGTAGAGAGAGAGAGAGACAGGTAGAGAGAGAGAGAGAGAGAGAGAGGAGAGACAGGTGAGAGAGAGAGAGAGACAGGTAGAGAGAGAGAGAGAGACAGGTAGAGAGAGGAGAGAGAGAGAGAGAGAGAGAGAGAGAGAGGTAGAGAGAGAGAGAGACAGGTAGAGAGAGAGAGAGAGACAGGTAGAGAGAGAGAGAGACAGGTAGAGAGAGAGAGAGAGAGAGGTAGAGAGAGAGAAGAGAGAGAGAGAGACAGGTAGAGAGAGAGAGAGAGAGAGAGAGAGACAGGTAGAGAGAGAAGAGAGAGAGAGAGAGAGAGAGAGACAGGTAGAGAGAGAGAGAGAGAGAGAGAGAGAGACAGGTAGAGAGAGAGAGAGAGAGAGAGAGAGAGAGAGAGAGGTAGAGAGAGAGAGAGAGAGAGAGAGAGAGAGAGACAGGTAGAGAGAGAGAGAGAGAGAGACAGGTAGAGAGAGAGAGAGAGAGAGAGAGACAGGTAGAGAGAGAGAGAGAGAGAGAGAGAGAGAGAGGACAGGTAGAGAGAGAGAGAGAGACAGGTAGAGAGAGAGAGAGAGAGAGAGAGACAGGTAGAGAGAGAGAGAGAGAGAGAGAGAGAGACAGGTAGAGAGAGAGAGAGAGAGAGAGAGAGAGGACAGGTAGAGAGAGAGAGAGAGAGGAGAGAGAGACAGGTAGAGAGGAGGAGAGAGAGAGAGAGAGAGACAGGTAGAGAGAGAGAGAGAGACAGGTAGAGAGAGAGAGACAGGTAGAGAGAACAGGTAGAGAGACAGGTAGAGAGAGAGAGACAGGTAGAAGAGAGAGAGAGAGAGAGAGAGGAAGAGAGAGAGAGAGACAGTAGAGAGAGAGAGAGAGGAGAGAGAGAGAGACAGAGAGAGAGAGAGAGAGAGACAGGTAGAGAGAGAGAGAGAGACAGGTAGAGAGAGAGAGAGAGACAGGAGAGAGAGAGA
>JBAMJR010000506.1:100000-166585 GCA_038501785.1 Myoxocephalus aenaeus | reverse complement strand
TTTCCCCGTCTGCTCTCAGGAGGTGACTCCTTGGTTGTATAGAAGTCCATAGAGAGGGATGACTGACCTTGAGACTGTCTTTGTCCTCAGGTTCTTCTACCTTTACCACTTTGCATTCTACGCGTATCATTACCGCTTCAACGGGCAGTACAGCAGCCTGGCCCTGGTCACCTCCTGGCTCTTCATCCAGGTGAGACCCCCCCCCCCCCCCCTCAGGTAGGTCACCTCCTGGCTCTTCATCCAGGTGAGACCCCCCCCCCCCCCCCCCCCCCCCTCAGGTAGGTCACCTCCTGGCTCTTCATCCAGGTGAGACCCCCCCCCCCCCCCCCCCCCCCCCCCTCAGGTAGGTCACCTCCTGGCTCTTCATCCAGGTGAGACCCCCCCCCCCCCCCCCCTCAGGTAGGTCACCTCCTGGCTCTTCATCCAGGTGAGACCCCCCCCCCCCCCCCTCAGGTAGGTCACCTCCCTGGCTCTTCATCCAGGTGAGACCCCCCCCCCCCCCCCCCCCCCCCTCAGGTAGGTCACCTCCTGGCTCTTCATCCAGGTGAGACCCCCCCCCCCCCCCCCCCCCCTCAGGTAGGTCACCTCCTGGCTCTTCATCCAGGTGAGACCCCCCCCCCCCCCCCCTCAGGAAGTTTAAATCACTTCCTGTCGTTAACCTCCTCTTCCTCCTCCTCAGCACTCCATGATCTACTTCTTCCACCACTACGAGCTTCCTGCCATCCTGCAGCAGATCCGGATCCAGGAGATGCTGCTCCAGAACCAGCAGGCGGGTCAGAACCAGACGGCCCTGCAGGACAACCTGAACAACAACAACAGTGCTGCTGCCGCTGGGCCGGGACCAGGTCCAGCACCCGGTCCAGCACCCGGTCCAGCACCCGGTCCAGCACCCGGACCAGGACCCGGACCAGGACCCAACAGCACCCAGCAGGAGGCGCAGACTGACCCCCAGACCTCGTCCTCCCCAGCAGCATCAGGAGGTGCAGGGGAGGTGAGGTCAGAGCTGAACTGGGTCGCTCAGACGGCGGCCATCATCACCGAAGCTCTGTCCTCCTCTTCTTCCTCCTCCTCCTCCTTGGACCCCGGGTCCCAAGGAGGAGCATCTGGAGGTCAGGGGTCAGCAGGAGGTGAAGATCAGAAAGTTGTTCCTGTCGAAACCACAACAGCAGGAGGAACCGGTCCTCCAATCAGAGAGCTGCAGGCGGGGCCTCTGGAGGAGACCCCCGTAGAGGAGACCCCCGTAGAGGAGACCCCCTCAGACTGCCCCCCACCTCTGGGTCCAGGTACAGACTGCAGGTCCCCTCAGACCCCTTCCTGAGAGTCCAGGTCCTCCTGTCAGTCTGTCAGTGATCAGGGTGATTGATCGCTGATTGGCTGATAATTTTTATTTCTGGTGGTAAAGAAGCTGAGGCTCGCGGCCCCACAGGGGGTCCCGGGGCTCTGAGGGCCTTGAACTGGTTCACTGAGACCAGATGGATCCAGAATCTAGTCCAGAATCAGTTCAAGACCATCTATCAATGTTCAGTTAGACCATAACCAATAGAGATCAGATCTATTGATCGATGTTAGAGTGAATCTCCTTCATCATCTTCATCTTCATCAGCTGCTCCGTTTAGTGCTCAAAACATATTGATCAGCTATTGATCCGTGGTGATCAGCCCTGATTCTGACAGACTGAAGCACAGACTGAACGGTTTCCTCGTGCTTTTACTTTGAAGAGCAGGAAGTGGTTCTCGTGGTGGATCAGGACTTCCTGTCAGGTGGATCAGGACTTCCTGACGGAACGGATGCCTTATCAATAACCCTCTGTGGACGCTACGGTGGAGCCAGCTGATTGGTTGTGCAATATGATGGCCCCGCCTCCTGCTGTCTCTGTGATGCGTTCAGGTGCTCCTGGTTGTTCGTTAATGTTGATTCTCTGGATAGAAAACACTGAACTCCTTTAAACCCATTTATTTAAACTGATCAATTATTAAATCATGTTACACATGTATATGTATCTCTCTCATATATATATATATATATATATATATATATATATATATATATATATATATATATATATATATATATATATATATATATATATCTATATATCATGTGTGTGTGTGTACAATAACACATCAGTTGCAGATTCAAAAGTAATTTCCAGAATAAAATGGTCTCCAGAATGTGATGTTTGGACAGAAACTAAATCTATTGATCAGATATCTGTTTGATGACCAATAACTTGATCTAATGCTCATTTCCATGGCGACTGAGTCAGTCAAACTTGGTTATTCCTACATTTCATTGGCTGAAATCAGTCCCGTGATCTGAGCACCTGAACGCACTGTTCACCAGGTGATGGAGGCCAGAGGACTGCTTCTCTTTCAGTGTTTCAGAAAGGGGCGGGGCCTAAAGTGTGACATCAGAGACAGAACCTGGACTCACCTGATGGACTGAAGCTTTAGGTTTATATGTTTGTTCTTCTTCTCTGCTGGAGGACTGTAGCCTCATTGTGATCTGAAGCCTGAAACTCCAACTGTATTTAATGTCCAGTAAAAGCACCAACAGCTGTTTGCACACGCACAACGTGAAGAGTGAGTTATTCCAGCTGTTTGCACACACACACCTTAAAGAGTGAGTTATTCCAGCTGTGAATAGTAAGTTATTCCAGCTGTTTACACACACTGAAGAGTGAGTTATTCCAGCTGTTTGCACACACACACCTTGAAGAGTGAGGTTATTCCAGCTGTTTACACACTGAAGAGTGAGTTATTCCAGCTGTGAAGAGTGAGTTATTCCAGCTGTTTGCACACACTGAAGAGTGAGTTATTCCAGCTGTTTGCACACACTGAAGAGTGAGTTATTCCAGCTGTCAAGAGTGAGTTATTCCAGCTGTCAAGAGTGAGTTATTCCAGCTGTTTACACACTGAAGAGTGAGTTATTCCAGCTGTGAAGAGTGAGTTATTCCAGCTGTTTGCACACACTGAAGAGTGAGTTATTCCAGCTGTTTACACACTGAAGAGTGAGTTATTCCAGCTGTGAAGAGTGAGTTATTCCAGCTGTTTGCACACATGAAGAGTGAGTTATTCCAGCTGTCAAGAGTGAGTTATTCCAGCTGTTTGCACACATTGAAGAGTGAGTTATTCCAGCTGTCAAGAGTGAGTTATTCCAGCTGTTTGCACACTGTTAGCGTGTGTCAATTATTGGATGCCTGGTGTAGCCTCCGGAAGAACTCAGTTCAACAACTTCTCTCGTTCTCTATATTTATTACTAAATGATCACAAGTAAAGTAGCAAGCGCTGCAATTACAAAAGCAGTGAGTGGTACAGCAACACGCAGGTTGGTCAAAGAACAACTGCCCCACCACGGAAGTGTTGCCTTTCATACACAGTTTATCGTCACAGGTTCCTCTCGCCTCGTCCTAACATCTGATTCCTCTGTCCTGTCAAGAGGAGGAGAATCCCGTGTTCTCATCTTTTCTCACAAGACTGGAACACAACGACCAGTCTGCTTCCTTAATGTCAATATACTGATAAACAGTTGTGGTGTTGAAGTGCGCAGGCGTGTGACTAACTTCCCTTGAGAACTGGACATTTCATAGACACAACAGCTGCATAGCTGTGTTATACTGACCTCGCTAACCTGAACTTTATTAGACATGAAGAGTAATGCAGAATATAAGGATTTATATTATCAACACGCACACCGTGAAGAGTGAGTTATTCCAGCTGTTTGCACAGCGTGAGGAGTAAGATATTCCAGATGTTTACACACTGAAGAGTAAATTATTCCAGCTGTTTACACACTGAAGAGTGAGTTATTCCAGCTGTTTACACACTGAAGAGTGAGTTATTCCAGCTGTTTACACACTGAAGAGTGAGTTATTCCAGCTGTTTACACACTGAAGAGTGAGTTATTCCAGCTGTTTACACACCGTGAAGAGTGAGTTATTCCAGCTGTTTACACACTGAAGAGTGAATTATTCCAGCTGTTTACACACTGAAGAGTGAGTTATTCCAGCTGTTTACACACTGAAGAGTAAATTATTCCAGCTGTTTACACACCGTGAAGAGTGAGTTATTCCAGCTGTTTACACACTGAAGAGTGAATTATTCCAGCTGTTTACACACCGTGAAGAGTGAGTTATTCCAGCTGTGAAGAGTAAGTTATTCCAGCTGTTTGCACACCGTGAAGAGTGAGTTATTCCAGCTGTTTGCACACCGTGAAGAGTGAGTTATTCCAGCTGTTTGCACACGGTGAAGAGTGAGTTATTCCAGCTGTTTGCACACTGTGAAGTGAGTTATTCCAGCTGTGAAGAGTGAGTTATTCCAGCTGTGAAGAGTGAGTTATTCCAGCTGTTTGCACACGCACACCGTGAAGAGTTATTCCAGCTGTTTGCACACGGTGAAGAGTGAGTTATTCCAGCTGTGAAGAGTGAGTTATTCCAGCTGTTTGCACACGCACACCGTGAAGAGTTATTCCAGCTGTTTGCACACGGTGAAGAGTGAGTTATTCCAGCTGTGAAGAGTGAGTTATTCCAGCTGTTTGCACACGCACACCGTGAAGAGTTATTCCAGCTGTTTGCACACGGTGAAGAGTGAGTTATTCCAGCTGTTTGCACACCGTGAAGAGTGAGTTATTCCAGCTGTTTGCACACCGTGAAGAGTGAGTTATTCCAGCTGTTTGCACACCGTGAATAGTGAGTTATTCCAGCTGTTTGCACACCGTGAAGAGTGAGTTATTCCAGCTGTGAAGAGTGAGTTATTCCAGCTGTTTGCACACCGTGAAGAGTGAGTTATTCCAGCTGTTTGCACACCGTGAAGTGAGTTATTCCAGCTGTGAAGAGTGAGTTATTCCAGCTGTGAAGAGTGAGTTATTCCAGCTGTTTACACACCGTGAAGAGTAAGTTATTCCAGCTCTTTACACACCGTGAAGAGTGAGTTATTCCAGCTGTTTGAAACAGGAAGTTCACCTCAATCTGAACGTACAGGACACGTAAAACCTGATTGTTGGCGTAAGTATCAGGGCCACTGATCCAGAAGACCTGTAGACCTGGTAACATATGCAGAGGTCCTGCTCCGGGGAGGGGGGGGGGGGGGGGGGGGGTGGGGAGACAGGCTCCACCCCTGACGCGGTGGTCACTCCTCCAGCTGTGACCCCGGAGTAAATGATAATACTCACTGATATGGTATAACAGCTTCGGCCTTTTTTTGTTAGAATTTTCGGAATTATTGCCTTTCTGAAAGTCTTTTACGACCCCTCACCAGTATGAATAACCCTAACACCCAGTATGAATAACCCTAACACCCAGTATGAATAGTTCTTTACATCGTCTGTAATTTACTATTGCCTATGTTATACACTCACATTTTAAACACTGCAAAGTCTTCCACCAGAGTTCTTACCTTAAGGTCCTCTGGAGGCGTCATAGAAGTTAGACTGATAAAGAACTAGAGTCTTTAGTTTAGTTCAGCTCAGTATCACACTGTTCAGGACAGAGGTTAGACTGATAAAGAACTAGAGTCTTTAGTTCAGCTCAGTATCACACTGTTCATGACAGAGGTTAGACTGATAAAGAACTAGAGTCTTTAGTTCAGCTCAGTATCACACTGTTCAGGACAGAGGTTAGACTGATAAAGAACTAGAGTCTTTAGTTCAGCTCAGTATCACACTGTTCATGACAGAGGTTAGACTGATAAAGAACTAGAGTCTTTAGTTCAGCTCAGTATCACACTGTTCAGGACAGAGGTTAGACTGATAAAGAACTAGAGTCTTTAGTTCAGCTCAGTATCACACTGTTCAGGACAGAGGTTAGACTGATAAAGAACTAGAGTCTTTAGTTTAGTTCAGCTCAGTATCACACTGTTCATGACAGAGGTTAGACTGATAAAGAACTAGAGTCTTTAGTTCAGCTCAGTATCACACTGTTCAGGACAGAGGTTAGACTGATAAAGAACTAGAGTCTTTAGTTCAGCTCAGTATCACACTGTTCAGGACAGAGGTTAGACTGATAAAGAACTAGAGTCTTTAGTTCAGCTCAGTATCACACTGTTCAGGACAGAGGTTAGACTGATAAAGAACTAGAGTCTTTAGTTTAGTTCAGCTCAGTATCACACTGTTCAGGACAGAGGTTAGACTGATAAAGAACTAGAGTCTTTAGTTCAGCTCAGTATCACACTGTTCATGACATAAGTTAGACTGATAAAGAACTAGAGTCTTTAGTTTAGTTCAGCTCAGTATCACACTGTTCAGGACAGAGGTTAGACTGATAAAGAACTAGAGTCTTTAGTTTAGTTCAGCTCAGTATCACACTGTTCATGACAGAGGTTAGACTGATAAAGAACTAGAGTCTTTAGTTTAGTTCAGCTCAGTATCACACTGTTCAGGACAGAGGTTAGACTGATAAAGAACTAGAGTCTTTAGTTTAGTTCAGCTCAGTATCACACTGTTCATGACAGAGGTTAGACTGATAAAGAACTAGAGTCTTTAGTTTAGTTCAGCTCAGTATCACACTGTTCAGGACAGAGGTTAGACTGATAAAGAACTAGAGTCTTTAGTTTAGTTCAGCTCAGTATCACACTGTTCATGACAGAGGTTAGACTGATAAAGAACTAGAGTCTTTAGTTTAGTTCAGCTCAGTATCACACTGTTCATGACAGAGGTTAGACTGATAAAGAACTAGAGTCTTTAGTTCAGCTCAGTATCACACTGTTCAGGACAGAGGTTAGACTGATAAAGAACTAGAGTCTTTAGTTTAGTTCAGCTCAGTATCACACTGTTCATGACAGAAGTTAGACTGATAAAGAACTAGAGTCTTTAGTTTAGTTCAGCTTACAAAATGGTACGGCTGTGGTTTTATTTCAGTTTTTTTCCTCTATAAATCAACACGTTCAATTCAATGAAACAGTTAGTGTCACATGCAAAAAGTGTTCAGGGGTTTTCTACATATGTGGTACGTCAAGCTTGATCCTCTGAAGCTAGAGGAGCTTGATCCTCTGAAGCTAGAGGAGCTTGATCCTCTGAAGGTAGATGAGCTTGTCAAGATTGATCCTCTGAAGGTAGAGGAGCTTGATCCTCTGAAGGGAGATGAGCTTGTCAAGATTGAACCTCTGAAGGTAAAGGAGCTTGTCAAGATTGATCCTCTGAAGGTAAAGGAGCTTGTCAAGATTGAACCTCTGAAGGTAAAGGAGCTTGTCAAGATTGATCCTCTGAAGGTAAAGGAGCTTGTCAAGATTGATCCTCTGAAGGTAGATGAGCTTGTCAAGTCAAGCTTGATCCTCTGAAGGTAGAGGAACTTGATCCTCTGAAGGTAGAGGAACTTGTCAAGATTGAACCTCTGAAGGTAAAGGATCTTGTCAAGCTTGATCCTCTGAGGGTAGAGGAACTTGATCCTCTGAGGGTAGAGGAACTTGATCCTCTGAAGGTAGAGGAGCTTGTCAAGTCCAGCTTGATCCTCTGAAGGTAGAGGAGCTTGATCCTCTAAAGGTAGAGGAGCTTGATCCTCTGAAGGTAGAGGAGCTTGTCAAGCCTGATCCTTTGACAATCAAAGGAGCTTGTTTGGTCCAGTTTTCTAGAAAGCTGGCAGGTTTCCTGTCTCGTCTCAGAGAGGCTAGGAATCCAAGTCCTCTGATAGCAGAAGTGGCATTCAGTCTCTAAAGCTGGGATCCTTGTCCCAGTCCCTAAGGGCGGGGCAAATGGGATTTTTCTCCTCTTTTGGTAAAGAGCTTTATTAAGTCCAGTTTTCCAAATAACTGGTGGATTCCCTATCCAGACACAGATATCTGGAGAAATCCGCAGACCCAGAAGCGGTCCACTCCTCTTCTTCACATGCCAGGATTACATCATGCATCCTGCAGTCATACAGACTACAGGAAGTAAAAAATGCATCTTTTTACACCAGATCGGTTACATAATACCCCTTATACAGGAAAGATGATACATTATAGCATTTTATGCAGGTTATGTGTACACAAGTATACTTTTAGACCCTTCATATTTGTCCTATGATCATTCAACAACCTGTAGACATGGGGACCTGTAGACCTGTAGAGCCTTAGAGATAGGGTAAGGAGATGAGTTTCCTCTGTAGGGCTCAGCCTTAGAGATAGGGTAAGGAGATGAGTTTCCTCTGTAGGGATCAGCCTTAGAGATAAGGTAAGGAGATGAGTTTCCTCTGTAGGGATCAGCCTTAGAGATAGGGTAAGGAGCTCGAACATCAGGAGGGAGCTTGGCGTCGAGCCGCTGCTCCTTCGTGTCGAAAGGAGTCAGCTGAGGTGGTTCAGCATCTAGTCAGGATTCTCCTGGACGCCTCCCATTAGAGGCTTTCAGGCACGTCCAACTGGTAGGAGACCCCGTGGAAGACCGAGGACACGCTGGAGGGATTATATCTCCCAGCTGACTGGGAATGCCTCGGGATCCCAGAATGCTCTGGAAAGTGTTGCTGGTGAGAGGGAAGCCTGGGTCTGCTGGACCTGCTGCCACCGCGACCGACCCTGGATAAGCGGATGATAATGGATGGATGGATGGATCTATCGATCAACTATATCTATTGATCAACTATATCTATCGACCAATTATATCTATTGATCAACTATATCTATCAACCAATTATATCTATTGATCAACTATATCTATCGATCAACTATATCTATTGATCAATATCTATTGATCAAGCCAGATGAAACCAACCAGGTCGCTAAACTTCAAGCGTGTCTTTGCTGGGGGCGTGTAGACCGGAGGACCTGTGGAGCTGTAGACCTGTGGACCTGAAGACCCGTAGACCTGTGGAGCTGTGGACCTGAGAACCTGTTGCGCTGTGGACCTGTTGAGCTGTGGACCTGTGGACCTGTTGAGCTGTGGACCTGAGAACCTGTTGAGCTGAGGACCTGAAAACCTGTTGAGCTGTGGACCTGTGGACCTGTGGACCTGTTGAGCTGTGGACCTGTTGAGCTGTGGACCTGAGAACCTGTTGAGCTGTTGAGCTGTGGACCTGTGGACCTGAGAACCTGTTGAGCTGTTGAGCTGTGGACCTGTGGACCTGAGGACCTGTTGAGCTGTGGACCTGTGGACCTGAGGACCTGTTGAGCTGTGGACCTGAGGACCTGTTGAGCTGTGGACCTGAGAACCTGTTGAGCTGTGGAACTGAAGACCGGTAGACCTGTGCCTCACAGGGCTGCCCACTGCTCCCTATCCAGGGATGGGTCAAATGCAGAGAAGATTTTCCCCAAGGGGATTAATAAAGTGCATGTTTCTTTTTTTCTTTTTTCAGTGCCGAGGGCTGAAAACCATTCTGGATGTTGAAATCAAAAAAGGTTTTATATTTATATAATGTAATTTATATATTTCTGAAAAAAGTAGATAAAACATATACGTCTATATTATTATGTCTAATCTACATGAATCATATCTCTGATTTTCATTAATGATGATCATCTGTGGAAAAGTCATGAAAGTCCTAAAGTCTTAATATAGCTAATGGTAAATAAACTGTACTTTTTAGATCTTTTCTAGTCTTCATACACTGATGGGAGGAGCTACCATGTTGGGCGGAGCTACCATGATGAGAGGGGGAGAAGCTTCCATGATGGGAGGAGGAGGAGCTTCAATGATGGGAGGAGGAGGCGCTACCACGATGAGAGGAGTTACCATCATGAGAGGAGGAGGAGCTACCATCATGAGAGGAGGAGTTACCATGATGGGAGGAGGAGGAGTTACCATGATGGGAGGAGCTACCTTGATGGGAGGAGCTACCAAGATGAGAGGAGCTACCATGAAGTGAGGAGGAACTACCATGATGGCAACGGGAAGTGAGACAGTACGCTTACATTAGCATGTTAGCATGTGTGGTTTCACTGAATCCAGTGTAACCAGTGTTGCAGGCTCTGTAAATCCAGTGTTCAGTGTAACCACTGCTGTAGTGTCTATGATTCCAGTGAAACCAGTGCTGTAGTCTCTGTAGATGAAGTTAAACCATTTAAATCCAGTGAAACCAGTGCTCTAGTCTCTGTAGATGAAGTTTAAACTGTAACGGGACCGGCCCTGACCAGGTCAGAATTTAGGGGGCGCGCCTACTCCTTACGCCAGCCGTGTAAGGAGGGCCCGTTTTAGAACCCTGAGGTTTCCCTCTCAGTTTGCTTTCCATTACAATTTATAGAGACAATGACGGATGTTAAAAAACCCATTTGTTCGTTTTTCCCGGTGGCCTACCGATTTCAATAGGCTCAATAGCGTGTTTGTGGTTACAGCTGCAAAAGCTACTCAAGGTCATCTGATAAGCAGCAGGACCATATTTAGACCTGTCTTCTGTATATAACAGGATACTATCTACCATCACCATATTTAGACTTGTGTCCTGTGATATATAAAAAACAGGAATGTACTACAGCGTATTAAGCGTGATAGAAGACAATTTCACTCAAAACAATTAGCATAATGCAGCGTGATAAAAGATAATTTCACTCAAAACTATTTAGTTATAATGCATATGTAGTTATAATGCATAAAGAGAAAATGAAAAGAACTTAGAAAAGAAAAGAGTAAGAACTCATATTTTACATAACCCAATCCTCAACAAAACCATTTAAATCCAGTGAAACCAGTGCTCTAGTCTCTGTAATTCCAGTTTATATCTGGAGGAGAATGAGCTACAAGCAGCTGGTTGATCAGCTGCAAATTAACTGATGAATCTGTTTACTTTATTCAAATTCATATCAATATCCTTATTATTATTATTATTATTATTATTATTATTATTATTACTTATTGCTCTTGAGGTCACGTGAGTAAAAACATTGTTTGTTTATTTATGACAATCAAACATTAACATTTTCAACATATTTTTTTTTAATACAACTATAAGAACAAGACTGATCAACATGAACATTACAAACCGCTCAGTGTTTAACACGGACATCCTCACGGGTCAGTGAACGCCTCACAGCCCATTAGTGGAACTGAAAGGTCAGTGAACGCCTCACAGAAACAAACAGATATGGAAGAAGACGTGGATCTCACCCGATCTCACCCGGTCTCACCCTCCTACTAGTTACTTGTGTTAAAGGTAAATTAGGATTCTTGTGTGTTTCAGCCACAAAGTCTGTAAAATCTTTTAAAATGTTACTTTGAGACTTTATTGTTTTTGTGATATAATAATAATAATAACAACTTATATAGCACCTTTTAAAACAGAGTTTAACTAAATAAAAAACAACCGTAAGAGTTTTAATAGAAACATAAAGAGTAGAATCCCTTCAAGACAAACAGAGTAGAACGCTCTTGCTCATTTTTAACTGCAGATAATAATAATGCATTTGGTCAAGTTGGATTTGCACCTTCACTGAGAGCTGTAGCTTCCTGTCTGCCTTCACTGAGAGCTGTAGCTTCCTGTCTGTAAACTTGAATCTGTCCCATGTGACAGTAAGTGGAGTCACTTTTCCCTCTATGGCGTCGTGAACAGAACTTCTGCTCTGAGGGTTGTCTGATCGTTAAAGCTGATTTTGGTGGTGCGTTCACTGGCTGTAGTTCGTTCTGTTTGTTGGTGAGCAGCGCTGCCTCTCTGCTGCCTTCAGGCTCACAGGAAGTCTGTTTTCTTCAAAGGTTCCTGAAAGGGTCCTCGTTAGAGTTACGGCAGCCATTTTAAACTCATCGATGGAAAAACATGTTTCATCTGAACTGAAGAGTCATGAACCGGATCCACCGACCATCAAGCAGAAACATATTAAAATGTATCAGGTAACTCATCACATATATAAATACATGTCAGGGTTATTTAAAGAATGTTCTATTCTTTCTATTGTAAAGAAAAGAATCATGAATAAGAGTGTATTTGTGTGGTTTATTGGTGTACACCAGGGCTCAATTTAGGGTCCTCTCTGGTTCCTTATTTAGATAAAGTGTCTCCAAATGTTTGTAAAGTGACCTCATATTATATTTGACTTTCTAACGCCCTTCACCGGCCGTGACATGTGAATCCAACTTACTATGAATCTTTATTTAGCCCTTAAAACAACGCTGAATATCCAGCAATTAAAACTAAGACTCAATACTTTTCCCAAAAAATTTAGGATAAATTAGAATTCTCAAATATTTTCAGCAGCTTATTGTCGAGATTTTAGTTTTATAATTATGCATTCAGCTATTTAACAAGTTTACAGGATTCATGGATTCACAGATTAATGGATCAGAATATATGAAGTGAAGTGTTGCACCTCATGCTTTTTTTAACAATTGGAATATTAATATTATAGAGACACTTTGGCTTCCTGCCATGGCCCTGCTGATGCCCCTCCTCTCTGCCTCCTGTCTCCTACCTCCTGTCCCCTGCCTCCTGTCTCCTGCCTCCTACCTCCTGCCATGGCCCTGCTGATGCCCCTCCTCTCTACCTCCTGTCTCCTACCTCCTATCTCCTGTCTCCTACCTCCTGTCCCCTGCCTCCTGTCTCCTGTCTCCTACCTCCTGCCATGGCCCTGCTGATGCCCCTCCTCTCTACCTCCTGTCTCCTGCCTCCTTCCTCCTACCTCCTGTCTCCTGCCTTGTGCCATGGCCCTGCTGATGCCCCTCCTCTCTACCTCCTTCATGGATCATGGTCCACGCCTACTACTCATTATATGAATAATTTCTGTCATATTCATGTAATGTGCTGTAACTCTGTTCCGTTGTTCATTCTGGTCACATGACATCTATTCTTCTGTCCATCAGGAGAGGGATCCTCCTCTGTTGCTCTCCTGAAGGTTCTTCCTGTTTTCCCTGTGAAAGGGTTTTTACTATCTTTATTTGGGGAGTTGTTCCTGATCCGATGTGAGGTCCCGGGACAGGATGTTATGTGTACAGACTGTAAAGCCCTGAGGGGAGTTTGTATTTGTGATGTTGGGCTGTATCAAATAAACTGAATTGTGGTATAAATTCAGGCGTTAACTCAAATTTGGGTTGAAACAATAAATACATTCATAGAATATTCTATTTTTTTTTTATATAATGCTTTTGGGATCAGCTGCTCAAGACAAGGATTTAAGACACATACCTTCAACTATGTTAACAAACAATATACAAAATGGTTACATTTTCCATGATTGATCTCCAAATTTGCGGTGAACCACTGAATTTGATCATCAAAGTTAATCTGTATATTTATATACATATATATTTATGACAGTCCATTCATTAATCCATCAACAAAATCTAGTAAATACCATACATGTAATTTTATCACCTTAATTTGTATTCATCATACAGTAACATCATCCTTTCCTGTTGAAGCTACTCCCTAACAGTGAGATTATTAATAATATCAGTCTGATTATGTGGAACATAAACAAAAAGATAAAGGTCTTATTGTGGTTCTATTAAGTCTCCCCATGCATTAATGTCTGTAATGTACCAATATATAAGTATTAGTACTTATTTCTACAGCTGACCTCCTTGTGGCCTGATTGTCATATCTGAGTTAATTTGTGTTTAACTTTGGCATTTAAATATAAAACCCTTTCAGCAGTTTAAAATGGCCGCTGTGTGTAGAGAGTCATGTGACCTGTGCAGACAGCATCATCTCTGATTGGTTAGTCTGCTGTGAAGGGGCCGGACTTTGGACAGGACCTTGTGAGGTGGGTCCGTCATGGTCGTCACGCACTTCGTGTTGGCAGGGAAGGGTGTTATCTGGGTGAGGACGGGCGGGGTGCTGGGCGGGGCTCCTGCTGTTGGTGGCGTAGTTGTTGGCATTATGGTAACTGCAGATGGGTCGGGTACTGTGGGGACCGGTTTGGCTAGACTGGTCTGGATCTCTGCCCTCCTGGCGAGAGCCGTCCTCAGCTTCTCCCTCATCTGGTTGATCTGGTCCTGCAGCTCCTGCAGCTCACCGGGCTGGGGTGGAGCCACCGCTGCAGGGGGAGGGGCTACAGCAACAGGGGGAGGGGCTACAGCAACAGAGGGAGGGGCAGAAGAGGAGGGTCGGGGAAGGAGTAGGCTGGCAAATGAAACCGCCGGTCCTCCGTTCTCGCACAGTCTGCTGTTTGGCCCCACCCTTGGCTTGGCTGGTCCCCGCCCTTCAGATTTGGCCCCGCCTCCCTTGGCTTCAGAAGTGGCGATGCGAGCGAGCAGGCGGCGGGTGTTGAGTGTCTCCAGGTTAAAGTGGACTTGTTTGAAGTCTCGGGCGTCCTTAGCGGCAGCGGTGGCGGCGGCATCCTTACCGGCCTCATTATTCCACTTGGCTGAGGCTCCGGGGGCCGACGGAGCTGGGGGGCCGGAAGGGGGCGGCGGCTTCTGTAGGTTACAGCTGAACAGAAACAGAAGCACATGACATGTTTTACCTTGGAAACAGCAGTGTATACAATAATCAGTTTTAAGAAGCTGGTGATACGCTCAAGAGCTCCAGAACACGTGTACCTTGAGTTGAGATTATTTTGTGGACCGCCTGACCTCATCACCTTTACTACCAATGATTTGAACTCATTTAGTTCAATCACAATAAAATAAACGTGTTGATGCCAGCTGACATGAGACGAACCTTTTCTCTTTCTCAGCTCGCTGCCGCTTCACGTCTTCATACGTCATGTTCAGAGCTCGATGGATTTTCTGCCAAACACACAGAACAGGAACAAGAAATTAGAAATTAGCTGTTTAACACAGTAAAATGACAGCCGTAAACTCTGACATGTAATTTCAGAGTTTAATGGGTAGGACTCTCTGGCGCAGTACTTAACTGGTTTGAATCCTACTTGAAGGACCGACAATACTTTGTGTCGGTAGCTAATTACACATCAGAGCTGACTAGGATGACATGTGGTGTTCCCCAAGGCTCGATACTGGGGCCTCTTCTGTTCAACATGCACATGCTTCCACTGGCTCAGATATGAAAAACAACAAAGTGTGTTATCATAATTATGCAGACGCCCCACAAATCTACATAGCTATATCACCAGGGGACTATAGTCCCATACAAGGGCTGGGTAAATGCATTGAAGAAATCAATAACGGGATGTGCCAGAATTTTCTTCAATTAAATGAAGATAAAACAGAAGTAATTGTTTTTGGTCCCAAGGATGAACAATTGAAAGTGAGCGCTCAGCTTCAATCACTGATGTTAAAAAACCTCAAACCAAGCCAGAAATCTAGGTGTAGTTATGGATTCAGATCTCAACCTGAACAGCCATATCAAGACAACTACAAAATCAGCCTACTATCACCTGAAGAATATATCAAGGGTTAGAGGACTTATGTCTCAACAAGATTTAGAGAAACTTGTCCATGCATTTATCTTCAGTAGACTTGACTACTGTAACGGTGTGTTCACAGGCCTCTGTAAAAAGTCAATCAGAAAGCTGCAACTGATTCAGAACGCTGCAGCTCGAGTCCTCACTAAGACCAGGAATGTGGATCACATCACTCCAGTTCTGAGGTCTTTGCACTGGCTTCCTGTCAAACAAAGAATTGACTTTAAAATCCTGCTGCTGGTTTATAAAGCACTGAATGATTTAGGGCCTAAGTATGTTTGTGATCTGCTTCTGGTCTACCTTATGAACCATCCTGACCCCTCAGGTGGTCTGGGACTGGTCTACCTTATAAACCATCCCGACCCCTCAGGTGGTCTGGGACTGGTCTACCTTATGAACCATCCTGACCCCTCAGGTGGTCTGGGACTGGTCTACTTTCTGTTCCAAGAGTCAGAACTAAACATGGAGAAGCAGCGTTCAGCTTTTCTGCTCCACATATCTGGAACAAGGTTCCTGAAAGCTGCAGGTCTGCTGAGACCCTCAGAGACCACCAGAGACCCTCAGCTCCTTTAAATCCAGATTGAAGACTTTTCTGTTTGCTATTGAACCAGATTCAATTGCTGCATCTCACTACTGTATTTTATTTCTTAAACTGCACTGCAACTTTTATTCAACTTTTATTTCTTATTCAGCTTTTTGACTGTTTTAACCCCCCCCCCCCAACACTTCCTCTGCACCTCCTTAACACTCTTTAGAACCTCGTCAATGACCTCAACACTTCCTCTGCACCTTCTCAACACTCTTTAGAATCTCTTCAATCAGCTCAACACTTCCTCTGCACCTCCTTAACACGCGTTAGAACCTCCTCAATGACCTCAACACTTCCTCCGCACCTCCTTAACACTTGTTAGAACCTCCTCAATGACCTCAACACTTCCTCCGCACCTCCTTAACACTTGTTAGAACCTCCTCAATGACCCCAACACTTCCTCTGCACCTCCTTAACACTTGTTAGAACCTCCTCAATGACCTCAACACTTCCTCCGCACCTCCTTAACACTTGTTAGAACCTCCTCAATGACCTCAACACTTCCTCCGCACCTCCTTAACACTTGTTAGAACCTCCTCAATGACCTCAACACTTTCTCCGCACCTCCTTAACACTTGTTAGAACCTCCTGGGCGGCTGTAGCTCAGGGGGATGAGTGGTCGTCCCGCAACCACAAGGTAGCCGGCTCAATCCCCAGTCCCCCCATAGCTCACACGTCAAAGTGTCCCTGAGCAAGACACTGAACCCTAAATTGCTCCCCGGGCGCCTCACAGTCTGCCCACTGCTCCCTAAGACATTAAGGATGGGTTAAATGCAGAGGACACATTTCATGTATGTATGTACTATGACGAATAAAAAGGATTTCTATTTTTTATTTATATTTCTATCTATTTCTATTCTATTCTATTTCTATTTCTATTCTATTTTCTATTTCTATTCTATTTCTATTCTCAATGACCCCAACACTTCCTCTGCACCTCCTTAACACTCGTTAGAACCTTTTCAATGACCTCAACACTTCCTCTGCACCTCCTTAACAAGCTTTAGAACCTCTTCAATGACCCCAACACTTCCTCTGCACCTCCTTTAAGAGTGGCTATAGCTCAGGGGGATGAGTGGTTGTCCAGTAACCACAAGGTAGCCGGTTCAATCCCCAGTCCCCCCATAGTTCACATGTCTCATGTCCCCCCATAGTTCTCATGTGAACTATGGGGGGACTTGACGAGGTTCTAAAGAGTGTTAAGGAGGTGCAGAGGAAGTGTTGGGGGGGTTAAAACAGTCAAAAAGCTGAATAAAAAATAAAAGTTGAATAAAAGTTGCAGTGCAGTTTAAGAAATAAAATACAGTAGTGAGATGCACCCAACCCCTAGCTGCTCCCCGGGCGCCTCTCAGGGCAGAACACGACATCCTTAACCAAGGATGGGTCAAATGCAGAGAGGAATTTCCCCAAGGGAATTAATAAAGGATAATTTCTTTCTTTAGAACCTAATCATCCTACTCAGACCTGTTACTAACTTACGTAATTGTCAGTTGATAGTATTTTCTTGTAACAGACTGCAGCAGGTATTATGTTTTTCAAGTGTCTCACCTGTGAGGTATGAAGCCAGTATTTGAGGTTCTGTCGGCGGCGGATGTGTGGCAGGACGAGTTGGTAGAAACCGTGTTCACCTGCCAGAGTCAGCAAAGCTCCGCCCACTCCAACGCACAACAACACGAACAGTCCCGAGAAGTGACTGATCCCCATCTGAAGAGTCTGACAGAGAATAAGAAGACAGTAAAGCTATCTCAGGGACCTTGGAGAAAGGAACCCATTTTAAAAGGTCTAAGGGAGCCACGTCTCATGCTGTAATAACATGACTCATGTTGTAACAAGTTTCATGATGTAATAACATTACTCATGCTGTAATAACATGACTCATGTTGTAACATGTCTCATGATGTAATAACATGACTCATGTTGTAACATGTCTCATGATGTAATAACATGAGTCATGGTGTAACATGCCTCATGATGTAATGACATGAGTCATGATGTAACAACATGCCTCATGATGTAATAACATGAGTCATGTTGTAATAACATGAGTCATGTTGTAATAACATGTCTCATGATGTAATAACATGAGTCATGGTGTAACATGCCTCATGATGTAATGACATGAGTCATGATGTAACAACATGCCTCATGGTGTAACAACATGCCTCATGGTGTAACAACATGCCTCATGGTGTAATAACTTGTGTCATGGTGTAATAACATGTGTCATGGTGTAATAGCATGTGTCATGTTGTAATAACTTGTGTCATGATGTAATAACATGAGTCATGATGTAATAACATGTGTCATGTTGTAATAACATGTCTCATGATGTAATAACTTGTCTCATGATGTAATAACATGAGTCATGGTGTAATAACATGTCTCATGATGTAATAACATGTCTCATGTAATAACATGACGTGAAGAGGATCAGACATGAAGAGGATCATGAAGAGGATCAGACGTGAAGAGGATCAGACGTGAAGAGGATCAGACATGAAGAGGATCAGAAGTGAAGAGGGTCAGAAGTGAAGAGGGCCAGACATGAAGAGGATCAGAAGTGAAGAGGATCAGAAGTGAAGAGGATCAGACATGAAGAGGATCAGACATGAAGAGGATCAGAAGTGGAGAGGATCAGAAGTGAAGAGGATCAGAAGTGAAGAGGATCAGACATGAAGAGGATCAGAAGTGAAGAGGATCTGACATGAAGAGGATCAGAAGTGAAGAGGATCAGAAGTGAAGAGGATCAGACATGAAGAGGATCAGAAGTGAAGAGGATCAGAAGTGAAGAGGATCAGAAGTGAAGAGGGTCAGACATGAAGAGGATCAGACATGAAGAGGATCAGAAGTGAAGAGGATCAGACATGAAGAGGATCAGAAGTGAAGAGGATCAGACATGAAGAGGGTCAGACATGAAGAGGATCAGAAGTGAAGAGGATCAGAAGTGAAGAGGATCAGACATGAAGAGGGTCAGACATGAAGAGGATCAGAAGTGAAGAGGATCAGACTTGTGACACTGACCTCGGTGACGGCGAACACTCGGTTCCCACACGGAACCACCTTGTACCACTTGTCATGCAGCAGATCCATGTAGCCTTCAGACTTATACCTGCTGACGAAGTCTGAGATGTTGGAGGTCAGGGGGGAGTTCTGAGGAAGACCGATTCCATAACCTGAACAATAAACAAACAATAAACAACAGACCCATTCCATAACCTGAACAATAAACAACAGATAATAAACAGACCGATTCCATAACCTGAACAATAAACAACAGACAATAAACAACAGACCGATTCCATAACCTGAACAATAGAAGGAAACTGTCAGAGCGTCGGCAGGGAGACATTCTGATTGGCTGAGAAGGGCGATGATGAAACTTCATGAAACATTTTCAATAAAAAGTTGACGGAGCTGAGAGGAAAACCAAGAAGCAACGTCTCACAACGTCTCACAACAACCTCTCACAGCAACGTCTCACAACAACCGCTCAGAGCAACGTCTCACAACAACGTCTCACAACAACGTCTCACAACAACGTCTCACAGCAACCTCTCACAACAACGTCTCACAGCAACCTCTCACAACAACGTCTCACAGCAACCTCTCACAACCACTATGTCTTGATAGAGATCTTCCCACGCATTTGCCTATATATACTGTAATAACTGCGCACATCTTCAGTTCCTCTTGGGCTCTGTCCCTGAGAAGGAACCACTTTTTTTTGAGAAATCAAATAGGAGACTTTCCCACAATGTAATTATTGGTAACTGCTTCTAAGCGCTGAGGGGATGTCCTCCAAGACCAAAAAGAAGCGGTTGATGAATTACAATGTGACTTTTACTCTTGTAGCTTTTTAAAACATATAATACTGGTGAACTGACTCTTAGCTACTGAGGGGAATTCCTCCAAGTAAAGAAAAAGACTCAGTTATGGTACTGTGTGTATAATAACTCTTGTTGAAATAAAAATTCTACTCTCAAATAAGACTGTAGAACTCTACACAATGGGGACTCCCGTTTAATGGAATAAGAGATTTCGAGATGAAGAAGGTAACATCGGGCCAAGGCCATTGACCAGGGAACACAATCTAGTACGATCCTGCCTCGTTTCCAGATGCCTCGTTTTCACAGCAACGTCTAACAACAACGTCTCACAGCAACGTCTCACAGCAACGTCTAACAGCAACGTCTCACAGCAACGTCTCACAGCAACGTCTCAGAGCAACCTCTCAGAGCAACTTCTCAGAGCAACGTCTCACAACGTCTCACAGCAACGTCTCACAACAACATCTCACAACAACGTCTAACAGCAGCGTCTCACAGCAACGTCTCACAGAAATGTCTCACAGCAACGTCTCACAGCAACGTCTCACAGCAACGTCTCACAGTAACGTCTAACAACAACGTCTCAGAGCACCGTCTCACAGCAACGACTCACTTTAACGTCTCACTTTAACGTCTAACAACAACGTCACACAGCAACATCTCACAACAACATCTCATAACGTCTCACAGCAACGTCTCACAACAACGTCTCACAACAACATCTCACAACGTCTCACAGCAACGTCTCACAACAACGTCTCACAGCAACGTCTCACAGCAACGTCTCACAACAACGTCTAACAGCAGCGTCTCACAGCAACGTCTCACAGCAACGTCTCACAGCACCGTCTCACAGCAACGACTCACTTTAACGTCTCACTTTAACGTCTAACAACAACGTCACACAGCAACGTCTCACAACAACGTCTCACAGCAACATCTCACAACAACGTCTCACAGCAACGTCTCACAACAACGTCTCACAACAACGTCTCACAACAACATCTCACAACGTCTCACAGCAACGTCTCACAACAACGTCTCACAGCAACGTCTCACAGCAACGTCTCACCTTCAATTGCAAACGGTTTCCCGACCGTTGCCAGTTTACAGTCAGCGTCGATGGAAACCTCGTAATCCAACAGAGCTTTGTCCATGATGAAAGCGTCCAGCTGGGGGGGATCTGTCCTTCAACACAGAGCAACCAGAGCAACATGTTTAATACGGCAACTAGAGACAGAAACATTGTCCTTCAACACAGAGCAACCAGAGCAACATGGTTAATACGGCAACTAGAGACAGAAACGTTGTCCTTGAGCAACATGTCTCCGGGTCTCTTACTTGAGGGTGTTGACGCCCTCGGGTGTCGTGGGCTTGTTGAAGCGCCTCATGTACTCGTGCATCTCAGGGAAGCTCTTCTTCATGTAGTCCTCCGCACTGCTCTCCCTCACCGTCCCGAAGCGGAAGCCATGGGACGGGTGATGCAGCTGACACCAACGAAGAAGATATATTTATATTGATATATAATACATTCTAGTATACTACGTATTCAGACATCAATAAAACAACAGACACAGATGCATGTTTCCAGTCTACACATGTGTCATTTAATTTGTAATTAAATGAATAACAATCACAGATCTGATGTTTTATCAGTTTAGTTATGATTTCTGTTCCATTTCCACTCTGCTGGTCTCACCTGGTGTTGTGGACCAAAACCAGAGCTACAGGCCTATGAATAGTCTTTTAAGGACTCTGTTGGTCTCACCTGGTGTTGTGGACCAGAACCAGAGCTACAGGCATATGATAGTCCTTTAAGGACTCTGCTGGTCTCACCTTGGCGTCGTGGACCCCCGACACCTCCTCAAAGGTCTTCTCCCCCACCATGACGGCGGCCAGGTTGGCGGTGTAGCTGGACAGCACCAGCAGGCAGAAGATGGCCCACAGGTTCATCACGAAGCGACCCGTCCAGCACTTTGGCGTCTTGGAGGAGACAGTGCGGCCGAACAGGATGGCATAGCACAGATTGAGAGCTGACGAGTATGAGAACACTCTCGTCCTGTTGCGTCCGTGAGGCGTCATGCCGTACGGACTCTTCCACTCGTACAGCGTGAGGAAAAGGGCGGTGATGTGCAGCGCCACGAAGATACCCACCCACATGGACCAGTGCAGGGGCCACATGAAGGCTCCGATGGGGGCCGCCGTGTCCTTACTGCGCACCAGGATGCCCAGGCTGGTGGAGAAGAAGGGCGAGGTGAAGTCGATCACCCGGCTCCGGGCCGAGTTAATACTGAAGGAGGTCACGGCCATGTCCGCCAGTCCGTTCAGGAGATCCCCTACGAGCCCAGTCCAGCGCCCCCCCTTCCACGCTCCGTACTTCCCGTCTCCTACGATGTAAAGGTCGAACTCGAAGCCCAGGTCCTCGGACAGCTTCTCCAGCAGGTCGATGCAGTACCCATAGCAGCACTTGCTGTGCTCTGCAGGCAGGAAGCTGCTGTTCCCGCCGGCCACCTCCCTGAAGGATCGCTCCAGAGCTTCCGAGCTGTTGGTGCTGGCGTCCAGGCAGTACTGCCCGGCCGGGCAGGTGCCTTCCTCGTCCACGTCCCGCGTGAAAACAAAGGGATGTTCCACCAGAGTCACCACCCGAACCCGGCTCCCCACCACCGGCATCCCCGGCTTCCAGCGGCCCCTTGTCCTCCCGCTCGTGCCATCGGTTCTGTGGCGAGGTTTGGGTCCCTGCCAGACTCCCTGGTCCTCCACCTGCAGCTGGCCTCCCTCCCAACTACCCACCGTCACCCAGGTGGGCTGACCCAGCGCGTCCCGTCGCAAGCTCCAGATGTGGAAACGCTGCGAGGTGAGGACCTGAGACCTGTTCTGGTGGACTCGGACTGGACCTGTGAGACCGGAGAAAGAGGTGTTGGACAGGAACCTGTAGGACAGAAAACAAAAAGCAGCAGCTAACTTTGGATTATCATCAGGTGTGATCGGTTCTCTGGTGGTTTAGAGATATCCAGGTTCCAAGATTTCACAACCTGATGAACAGCTAAATCATCTTTTGATCAAAACAGGCAACCTTGTTGAACTGTAAACATTGGATCAGGTTGAACCTTGTTATTGTAAGAACTTATTTTCTCTGGACTTCTCTGATAAGACTTTATAGAAAAGTAGAAAATATAAAAGTAGGCTTTTTTTTATACACAAATCAGATTTTGAATTATTAGATAGATTTATTCGTTAAACAATAAAACAAGGGGATGTTCACGAGTCTCCCACCATGTCAGTGGAAACTAGATATACGGGTAAAAAATATAAAGGTTAGCCTCCTTACCAGAATCATTACTCCCTAGTCTTGGGAACAGATTGGTCGGGGTTTAATAAATGAATGGGACAGACTACGGGTGAGGGAGGTGGTCCGACACTGCGGACAGGGAGGGGGAACCGTGGAGACTCCCGAAGTCCACTCTGCAATGCCAAGAGTGCATTAAACCTATTCGGACCAGTGTGTACCACCCACAGACCGACGTGGGGCGTCTGAATAAGACGCCCCACGTTAAAGTCCATGATCCGTAGATTTATTAGTGACGATGTACATAATTGGGATAAATGGCTTGACTGTTGTTTGCAGTGCGGGAGGTTCCCCAGGCCTCCACAGGATTTTCTCTCTTTGAACTGCTGTTCGGCAGGAAGCCACGGGGGGGGGGGCTCGACCTGATTAAGGAAAACTGGGAGGAAGTTCCGAGCACCAGTAAGAATGAAATTCAATACGTCCTGGACCTGCGAGCAAAACTTCACACATTGGGTCGGATGTCACGTGAGAATTTGCTCCAGGCCCAGGAGCGTCAAAAACGGCTGTACAACAGAGGAGCCGGGCTGAGACAATTCACACCGGAAAAGAACGGCAACCAGGAGAAAGAACGGCAACCAGCAGAAAGAACGGCAACCAGCAGAAAGAACGGCAACCAGAAGAAAGAACGGCAACCAGCAGAAAGAACGGTAACCAGGAGAAAGAACGGCAACCAGTAGAAAGAACGGCAACCAGCAGTCTGTTGCCGTCATCCTGCTTCAGGAATCTCGGTAACGGAGAAGCGTTTAGAACTTGAAGATGTTTTGACTTCCAGACTGAGTCTGTGATCTGACTTCATATGAACACTTATGTTTCCATTTGTCCTCAAGCTCGCTTTCATTTCTTTTGTTCTTCTCTCACTGCAGTTGATAATCCGTCCTCTGAGATTTTTATCTCTCAGTCTGAGTGTAATTTCATTTCCTGTGAATGTGTTTGATCTTTTCTGTCACTAAACTGAATGCAGCAGTTAAACCTTTAATCCTCCTCAAACCTGCCGCTCGTTTCCTGCTGCTGTCAGAACTTCAGACAATGACTGACTGCCAGTGGACTGTCATCTAGTGTTTCCTGCTACACATCTAGTGTTTCCTGCTGCTCATCTAGTGTTTCCTGCTACTCATCTAATGTTTCCTGCTACTCATCTAGTGCTACTCATCTAGTGTTTCCTGCAACTCATCTAGTGTTTCCTGCTACTCATCTAGTGTTTCCTGCTGCTCATCCAGTGTTTACTGCTGCTCATCCAGTGTTTCCTGCTACTCATCTAGTGTTTCCTGCTACTCATCTAGTGTTTCCTGCTGCTCATTAGTGTTTCCTGCTACTCATCCAGTGTTTCCTGCTACTCATTTAGTGCTACTCATCTAGTGTTTCCTGCTGCTCATCTAGTGTTTCCTGCTGCTCATCTAGTGTTTCCTGCTGCTCATCCAGTGTTTCCTGCTGCTCATCTAGTGTTTCCTGCTGCTCATCCAGTGTTTCCTGCTGCTCATCCAGTGTTTCCTGCTACTCATCTAGTGTTTCCTGCTACTCATCTAGTGTTTCCTGCTACTCATCTAGTGCTACTCATCTAGTGTTTCCTGCTGCTCATCCAGTGTCATAACAGTGTTGTTATATGTGTATATATATGTATACATATTTTCTGTGTGAATATAAAGATTTTGGTTACTTTTATGTATATATATACACATATATAACAGTTTGTTTAGAAAATAATTAGCATTCAAAGAGCTGCTTGCTGGAGAAATATCTGAACTCATTAGGCTAAAATGAGGAATGCATGTTAATATTTCACTGATTATAAATCTGCTGTGGCACAGAAACACTGATCACTTGAGGGCAGTGAGATATTTGATCTGGTTAAATAACAGAATTATTATTATGATGTTTCTCTTTGCTGTGGGGTTAGCGGGTGTCCTCACCTGGACAGGTACTGTCCGGAGGACGGCACCTGGTGGTTGTTGGGTTTGTCGTAGCAGTCCACTGTGGTCTGGATCAGAGCCAGGTCCGGTCTCACCAGGGTGGCAGCGCCGATGGCCCTGGTGACGAGCTGCAGGGCATCGCTGACGTAGAAGTCCAGCGGCTTCCTCTCCACCTCGCCGTAGGCCAGCAGGCCGAGTGGCAGCCCGATGGCGTGCAGTGCGTCGGGGCTGAGCGGCTGGCCCAGCACCCAGTGCACCCTGGGTAACGTGAGGCCCAGGTCCTGAGCGCTGCGCAGCACCGCCGCCGCGCACTGGGGGTCCGCTCCGAACAGCAGCACCGCAGCCGGCGAGGACCGGTTCTGTCGGAAGTGTCGGGAGAGGAAGTCGTGGATCTGAGTGTCGTCGTGCGCCGCCTGCGTCAGGTTCAGGAGGGCGCGCACGTGCCAGGTGACTCTGCCGCCGCCGTCCCATGATGCACCGCTCCAACTGCCACTGTCCAGCAGCCGCAGGAGACCCTGGGCCTCCTCCCAGCCGCGACACAGGACCACGGTACCATCCTTCCAGCCGGACCGCTGCAGAACCGTCAGCAACAGGTTGGACAGACCGGACTCTGGAACCCCCATCGCCATCTGCAGGTGAAACCGGTTCTATGCAGGACCAGGAGACAGAATCAAGAAGAGAACCAGAAGGAGAACAACATGTTAACCCCCAACAGAGAACCATCAGAGACCAACAGAGAACCATCAGAGGACCATCAGAGAACCATCAGAGACCAACAGAGAACCAACAGAGAACCATCAGAGACCCATCAGAGACCATCAGAGAACCAACAGAGAACCATCAGAGAACCATCAGAGACCAACAGAGAACCAACAGAGAACCATCAGAGACCCATCAGAGACCCATCAGAGACCACCAGAGAACCAACAGAGAACCATCAGGTTCACCCCACAGAGCCTGTTTGCCCTCTTCTCCTCTAGGTGGCACTGTAGGACCAGCAGGCTCAGGAACAGCTGTTGATCTGTTATTCATATTTATTGATCTGTTATTTATTGATCTGTTATTTATTGATCTGTTATTCATATTTATACTGCTATTTATATAGAACACTGTACTTTTACTGCATCTTTTTGTGTGGTTTATTTGAGTCACGTGTGGTTTTCTTTGATGACAGCGCCCCCTATGGGAGAACACGTCTAACAGCTGGAGGTCCTGTGAGTCCCCGGTTTAAGTTCATAGAGGTATAATACTAGAAACAAGTTGATTTTCTTGTCATGTTTCATAAGTTGTGCTGCATAACTGATGATGTAATGTGATGTGATGAAGACAACTAATCACAAGGAAACATTACATTATCTTGACAAATATTTGACGCAAATGGAATAAATGAATTGTGATTGTTGGTGTCACAGGAGCACACAATTAGGACCCACATGCAGACCTTGGAGACCGTCTCCAAGGTCAGGGTATGGAAACAGTATTTATTGAAGCCCAATATGTGTGGGGAGCCTGTGGTGTGAGTCCCGTGGCTCGACACCAGTGGCAGGCAAGATGTGCAGGTTGCGGTGTGAGTATGGAGGCTCGACACCGGAGGCAGGCAAGGCAGGCAGGTCACGGTGTGAGTCCCGTGGCTCGACACCGGAGGCTGGGGCGGTAGATCGCGGTGCAAGTCCCGTGGCTTGACACCGGGGAAGAGGGCGGACAAACAGGAACTCTGGAAGCGAGGAGGAAGGAGTTAGAGAACAACCCAGACAAAGGAGAACCTCACAGGGCGGCAGCGATGACTACCGGGGTTGAAGACGTAACGGACTGACAATCCAGGCCTGCAGGACCAGGGTTGATATACTGCAGGTGACGAGCCAGATTGTCTGCAGCTGTGTGCCAATCAAGGGTGCGACCATGGGAGGTCTCAGGAGGCGGGACCGAGAACACAAACACATGGCACACAAAACAACCAGGGGAAAGACAGACACAAGAGGAGAGGAGATTTGGAGGAAACAGGTTTAACACACAAAGGGTCAGACAGGGATCCTGACAGTTGGACCCAAAGGTTTCAGTGAGAAACACTAAATACAAGCAGAGTTTACAATATAATCACCAAGGACATGTAACTGGTGGTTATTAGATCGTTTCCTCTGTGACATGGAACGGAACGCTCGCTTCTCCCAGCGCCACCTGAACGCACCGCGAACAGACTGCAGACGCAGGAGATGATGCTCACATTCCTCCTGATTGCAGAGTGATGTCATTAATCACAGTGATGTCATCAATCACACATGTGGAGCAGACGGAGAGAAGAAGAAGCAGGAGGTCTTTACAAGTCAGTCAAGATGGAAACATTTTGGATTTGAAGCAGAGAGGAAAAATTGAGGCGTTTCACGCTCTTCTTCTTCTTCTTCTCTGATTTCAGTCTGACAGAACGTTCTGCAGGAGGAGCTGCTGAACTATCAGAGTGGACTAGATCAGTTTTGTATTAATTCTGTGTCATTGATGACCTGATGAGTGTCCTCATCCTGCAACTGATCATCTTAGCCCAGGTCAGTTAAGGTGATATCTGTTTCACAAAAATAACTTTTTGTTCCAAAACAGAAACGTTTCCTGAGAACAAAATAAAAAGCAGCTGATTCTTCGTTACTGTTTCTGCTCAACACAGCTGAATACAAGTCGGGTCTGTCCTAGGGCATCCTGGGAAATATAGGAAATCACTGACTGAAGCAGAACTCATGTTTAAAATGTAAAACATGATAAACCTAAAAACAATAATCCTATGTGTCAAAGGGTCACTTCCTGTTGTTGATTGGATTTATGTTCTCAATCCTCACAAACAATACACTTAAATGTTTTCTCGTGCGCTGACCTGAATCCATCGTCGCTAGTTCACAAACACCAGTTTGAAAAACATCAAATGAAATGGTCGGAAGTTGGTTGTTTCAGCTCTGCTGCACCACTGATTAAAATCCTTTCCGAACCAAAACCTTCTGACACTTGAGTTGTACACACATTGCACTGATTGATGGGTAAAGCCAAGTCTTCTGTTGGAAGGTCTTCTCCTGGAGAAGGCTAACCATGTGGTGATAGTCCTGGAGAAGGCTAACCATGTGGTGATAGTCCTGGAGAAGGCTAACCATGTGGTGATAGTCCTGGAGAAGGCTAACCACGTGGTGATAGTCCTGGAGCAGGCTAACCATGTGGTGATAGTCCTGGAGAAGGCTAACCATGTGGTGATAGTCCTGGAGAAGGCTAACCATGTGGTGATAGTCCTGGAGAAGGCTAACCACGTGGTGATAGTCCTGGAGCAGGCTAACCATGTGGTGATAGTCCTGGAGCAGGCTAACCATGTGGTGATAGTCCTGGAGAAGGCTAACCACGTGGTGATAGTCCTGGAGAAGGCTAACCATGTGGTGATAGTCCTGGAGAAGGCTAACCATGTGGTGATAGTCCTGGAGAAGGCTAACCACGTGGTGATAGTCCTGGAGAAGGCTAACCATGTGGTGATAGTCCTGGAGAAGGCTAACCATGTGGTGATAGTCCTGGAGAAGGCTAACCATGTGGTGATAGTCCTGGAGAAGGCTAACCACGTGGTGATAGTCCTGGAGCAGGCTAACCATGTGGTGATAGTCCTGGAGAAGGCTAACCATGTGGTGATAGTCCTGGAGAAGGCTAACCACGTGGTGATAGTCCTGGAGAAGGCTAACCATGTGGTGATAGTCCTGGAGAAGGCTAACCATGTGGTGATAGTCCTGGAGAAGGCTAACCACGTGGTGATAGTCCTGGAGAAGGCTAACCACGTGGTGATAGTCCTGGAGAAGGCTAACCATGTGGTGATAGTCCTGGAGAAGGCTAACCATGTGGTGATAGTCCTGGAGAAGGCTAACCATGTGGTGATAGTCCTGGAGAAGGCTAACCATGTGGTGATAGTCCTAGAGAAGGCTAACCATGTGGTGATAGTCCTGGAGAAGGCTAACCATGTGGTGATAGTCCTGGAGAAGGCTAACCATGTGGTGATAGTCCTGGAGAAGGCTAACCACGTGGTGATAGTCCTGGAGAAGGCTAACCACGTGGTGATAGTCCTGGAGAAGGCTAACCATGTGGTGATAGTCCTAGAGAAGGCTAACCATGTGGTGATAGTCCTGGAGAAGGCTAACCATGTGGTGATAGTCCTGGAGAAGGCTAACCACATGGAGATAGTCCTGGAGTTTGCTGTTGAAATACACCGTACAGTCCTGGTGGGTTGGGCATTCTCCTCACAGAAGTTGATGAGTTGTGTGAGACAGTCGATGTCTTCCCATGAGCATCATTTGAAACATCCCACATAGTTGAGTCAAAACAGTCCTTCAGAGTCTCTTCGGCCTCATTGGTCGTCTCTTCACTGTGTGAGTGACAGCTGGTTGGTTTGTAGACAGGAGGACGATCTGGTCCTGGACAAGACCAGATCCTCTCAGGGGGGAAGAGGTGACGAGTTCTAATGAACCCGTATTGTATTGTAGATGTGGGCAGAGGGAGGATTACACTGGGGGGATTCTCCTTTGTATTCACGCAACAAGCTACTCAACAGCAATTCAATTCAGTTTATTTTATATAGCCCAACATCACAAATACAAGTTTGCCTCGGAGGGCTTTACAATCTGTACACATAACATCCCTGTCCCGGGACCTCGCATCGGATCAGGAAAAACTCCCCTAGAAAGATAGTAAAAACCCTTTCACAGGGAAAAAAGGGAAGAAACCTGAGGGAGAGCAACAGAGGAGGATCCCTCTCCCCGGATGGACAGAAGCAATAGATGTCATGTGGCCAGAATGAATAGCGTAGTTACAGCACATTCAATGAATATGACAGAAATTATTCATATAATGAGTATTAGGCATGGTCCATGATCCTGATAATCCATGAAGCAGAAGGCGGTAGAGAGGAGGGGGGGCATCAGAAGGGCCATGGCAGCAGGCAGGACCGGTTCCAGGCCGGTTCCATCAGCAGGGCCATGGCAGCAGGCAGGACCGGTTCCAGGCAGCCATGGATCCATGGCAGGAGGGGTGGGTGGGGGGGGCGGCAGGACCCGGGGCAGGACCCGGGGCAGGACCGGTTCCAGGCAGCCATGAATCCATGGAAAAAGAAAGTAGAGTTAGTAATGTGCATTGAAGAGACAATAGTTTATCCAGCAGAGGTCAGAGTTCACATTAACCAGAGAGGTGATGCTCAACTAACTTCAGCTTCCAAACTACAACAACAGAAACTGAGTAACTAGTGAAAGAAAGGGTCAGGAATACTGAAACCATTTCTGCTCATAAATAAGTTGATTCTAAAGTAAAGTTTCTCCCAGTTTGTTACATATACAATGTATATTCTGTATACACACTGCATACACACTGTAGACACACTGCATACACACTGTAGACACACTGCATACACACTGTAGACACACTGTATACACACTGCATACACACTGCATACACACAGTAGTCTGTTTCAATGATGAAGAAGCTCTCTTAAATCATGCGTTTCCTCTGCAGCTGTGTATTACACTAAAGGAGTCCTGCTAACTGAGCAGACAGTGGGATAAAGTGAGATGACAGAATATTAATATTCACTAGTAAACCAGTCTGGAGATGCGTACGGTGGCCCTGAGGGTGAAAACACATTTAGTCAAATGTTTTTGTGTTTAGTGACATTTTGTCAAATGTTAATGTGTTGTTTGTTTGTGAAATATTATTTGATAAATGTCTGTTATGTTGTATTTTGTGAAATATTGTGAAATATGGAATGTTCTGACCCTCAAGGCTTTCTCTTTATCACCACCAGGTTCATTTCAACACGGTGCATCCCAAGTCTCTTAATGTCGTTTCCTCGATCCTCCATTGAACCGGAAGTTGTTCTGCGTCGTCATATTGGCGGCCGTCCCAAAGCTCCTATTCTGCTCTGAGGAGGAGGAGGAGGAGGATGAGGAGCCATGATCGAGGAGGAGGAGGAGCCATGATCGAGGAGCCACGAGAGCGGGCTTCCAGGATCAATATTTTAAGTGCATTTGATCACATCTGATCAGCTGTGATCCCATGTCAGCGGCCGCAGTCATCAGAAACCAACGTCGCTTCACGTAACGCTTCACAGGAAAGGACGTCTCATGTCTCTTAAAGGTCAGAAGATGTCGTATGTGCATGACACATTCACAAGTAGAATGGGCATGACGCATTCAGGGAGTAGAATGAGCATGACGCATTCAGGGAGTAGAATGGGCATGACGCATTCAGGAAGTAGAATGGGCATGATGCATTCAGGAAGTAGAATGGGCATGACGCATTCAGGAAGTAGAATGGGCATGATGCATTCAGGAAGTAGAATGGGCATGACGCATTCAGGGAGTAGAATGAGCATGACGCATTCAGGAAGTAGAATGGGCATGATGCATTCAGGAAGTAGAATGGGCATGACGCATTCAGGAAGTAGAATGGGCATGACGCATTCAGGAAGTAGAATGGGCATGATGCATTCAGGAAGTAGAATGGGCATGACGCATTCAGGAAGTAGAATGGGCATGACGCATTCAGGGAGTAGAATGAGCATGACGCATTCAGGGAGTAGAATGGGCATGACGCATTCAGGAAGTAGAATGGGCATGACGCATTCAGGGAGTAGAATGAGCATGACGCATTCAGGAAGTAGAATGGGCATGACGCATTCAGGAAGTAGAATGGGCATGACGCATTCAGGAAGTAGAATGGGCATGACGCATTCAGGAAGTAGAATGGGCATGATGCATTCAGGAAGTAGAATGAGCATGACGCATTCAGGAAGTAGAATGGGCATGACGCATTCAGGAAGTAGAATGAGCATGACGCATTCAGGAAGTAGAATGAGCATGACGCATTCAGGAAGTAGAATGGGCATGACGCATTCAGGAAGTAGAATGAGCATGACGCATTCAGGAAGTAGAATGTAGTAGTCTGTCTTCAGTCTGTCTTCAGTCTGTCTTTAGTCTGTCTTTTTGTCTGTCTTCAGTCTGTCTTCAGTCTGTCTTTAGTCTGTCTTTTTGTCTGTCTTCAGTCTGTCTTCAGTCTGTCTTCAGTCTGTCTTCAGTCTGTCTTCAGTCTGTCTTCAGTCTGTCTTCAGTCTGTCTTTTTGTCTGTCTTCAGTCTGTCTTCAGTCTGTCTTTAGTCTGTCTTTTTGTCTGTCTTCAGTCTGTCTTCAGTCTGTCTTCAGTCTGTCTTCAGTCTGTCTTTAGTCTGTTTTCAGTCTGTCTTCGTTCTGTCTGCAGAATAGTGCTCAGTCTTTAAAGACAGGCTGCGGTTCATCTCAGTAAAAGCTCTTTGATTAAAGAGGACAGACTGATCAATGAGTCTTTCTGGCTGCTGGCTCTGATCCAGCCCCCATCCATCACATCAAGCACAGAATACATTAAAGCAGCAGCTGTTTACATCCAACATTTAGGTAATCACTGCTCATCCAATCACACGGGCCCACAGCCAGCTGGACCACGCTGGTACCAGGTCCAGATCCCCACAGAGACCACCAGGTCCAGATGCCCACAGAGACCACCGAGTCCAGATCCCCCGACAGGAAGGACTTTACTTGTTACTCTCTTTATGAAACGTCCTCAGGGAAAGTGTGTTTCTGAAATCAGGTCAAGTTACTGTTTCTTATGTCACCAGGTGGTCTAAGACGCAGACGAGGTCAAAGGTCAGCTGATGTGATTGTTGTTGAAGATTGAATTAACTGAAGGTCACAGTTATTACAGCACTGATGCATGCTGGGATATATGGCAGCCAGCCAGTTCCCCACAAAATGTTTCGGAGCGTGACCAACAGCATTACACAGCGTCACACACACACACACGCACGCACAGTGAATGTCGAGCATTTCAGTCTGTCTGGATGAGGAGGTGAAAATAAAAAGTAACGTTATATTTCATAACTGAACTCTAAAAGATTAATTTGTGAAATCATCATCATTAAAGATCAACAACAGAAGAAGCTCATAGTCTGTAGTATAAAGTACTGACAGAAGCTCATAGTCTGTAGTATAAAGTACTGACAGAAGCTCAGTCTGTAGTATAAAGTACTGACAGAAGCTCATAGTCTGTAGTATAAAGTACTGACAGAAGCTCATAGTCTGTAGTATAAAGTACTGACAGAAGCTCAGTCTGTAGTATAAAGTACTGACAGAAGCTCATAGTCTGTAGTATAAAGTACTGACAGAATCTCATAGTCTGTAGTATAAAGTACTGACAGAATCTCATAGTCTGTAGTATAAAGTACTGACAGAATCTCATAGTCTGTAGTATAAAGTACTGACAGAATCTCATAGTCTGTAGTATAAAGTACTGACAGAAGCTCAGTCTGTAGTATAAAGTACTGACAGAAGCTCAGTCTGTAGTATAAAGTACTGACAGTTTGGTGAAAATAGACGTATGATATAGGTGTCATATTGGATATCTCATTGTGTTTAGAAGATATGAACCAATGAACCTCTTAGGGGCGTGTCTTGTTTTCAATGCTCATAACTCAGAATCTGCAGCATATGTGCACATTCCATCCTGTAACATACATAAAAAATGACGTGCAATTTAAACACTAGGGGGCGCTACAGTAATTCGGCCAATTTGGGAATTTTTGTCATTTTTCGCCGTTTTCAGCATTTGTACTTTTATGAATGAATTAATGAATGAATGAATGAATGAATGAATATATACTTTATTAATCCCCGAGGGGAAATTTGGTGTCGGGGTAGCAGCAACTTACAACAAAAATAAATATATAAAAACAGCAGGATGAAAGATAAAAGATATATACAATAATACAAATAAAAATAATAAAATAGAAATAGCTGGGATTGTGCAAAATATATACACATGTGATTAATCAGAGGATCTGGCAAGCGGTGATTTATTATAAAGCTGTAATGCCGTTGGCAGGAATGTTCTCCTGTAGCGGTCCTTGTTGCAGCAGAGCGTGAGGAATCTCTTGGAGAAAGTGCTCCGCTGACCCTGCAGTAGGTGGTGGAGAGGGTGGTCCGGGTTGTCCAATATGGACAAAAGTTTCTTCAGCGTCCTCCTCTCCACCACCTGTTCCGGAAACCCCTGCTTGCAGCCGATGATGGAGCCGGCTTTCTTAACTAGCTTGTTAAGTCTGTTGGTGTCACCGGCTCCAATGCTGCTCCCCCAGCAGACGATGGAGAAGTACAGGGCGCTGGCCATAACCGACTGGTAGAACATCTCCAGCATCTTGCTGCACACATCGAAGGATCGGAGCTTCCTCAGGAAAAAGAGTCGACTCATCCCCTTCTTGTACACAGCGTTGATGTTGGTCTTCCAGTTCAGTCGGCTGTCGATGGAAACACCCAGGTACCTGTACTCCTCCACCATGTCCACGTCCACTCCAAGAACACTCAGAGGTCTAGGAGCAGTCGCCTTCCTCCTGAAGTCCACCACCATCTCTCTGGTCTTGGTCACGTTCAGCAGCAGGTGATTCTCGCCGGCCCACTCCACAAAGTCACTCACCACTGCCCTGTACTCCTCCTCCCGTCCATCCCTAATACACCCGACCACCGCAGAGTCATCAGAGTACTTCTGCAGATGGCATGACTCTGTGTTGTACTGGAAGTCGGTGGTGTACAGGGTGAACAGGAAGGGAGACAGAACAGTTCCCTGTGGGGCTCCAACATCACTGACCACCGTTTCAGACAGCACACGGCCCATTCTGACAAACTGTGGTCTGGCTGTGAGGTAGTCAGTGATCCAGGAGATGGTGGACGAGTCTACCCCCACCACCCGCAGCTTCTCACTCAGTAGCAGTGGTTGGATGGTGTTAAATGCACTGGAGAAGTCAAAGAAAGTGACTCTCACAGAGACACCGGTTCCATCCAGGTGCGACTGAGCTCGTTGCAGCAGGTAGATGATGGCGTCGTCCACTCCCACATGAGGCTGGTAAGCAAACTTACGAACTCCTCCTACAAAATGTATGCGATCGACTTCAATTTTGGTCAAGGATCTCCAGACCCTTGATGAAGAGTTGTGCTTAATTCTTTTGGTGAACGGCCGTGATGTGGCCTGGACCCCAAGACACCTGTTTTGTGCGGTTCGCTATGGTTTAGAAAGCTGTTGTATGTCCAAGGTACATCATCCAAAGCGCCCAAAGTTTCTCATGCATGACCCAGGCCTGAGTACATTTACATAAAGAAATGTTGACATTGTCATAGCGCCACCTACTAGCCAGAGGAAATCAGCGTTATGTGACAAACGGCATCGGATTTACGTGACATTTACACGACGTGGTCTAAGCTTCACAAAGAGAAACATGATGTGAAGTATTTGCAAAGCACAATTTCCTGCGTCACGCACTCACAGACGCACGGACAGACGTTCTCGGCAGAGCAAGCCGGCGTCCCGCCAGCACCCCCGTCAGGCACAAAGAAGCAATATTATTGTATTACATCCACTATTGCTGGTTTTATTATCATTATTATAGTTTGTATAGGTTTTATAGGTTATAGGTTGTATTATAAAGCGACTGTGGCTCAGCAGTGTGCAGGGTCGTACTTCAATCAGAGGATCGCCGGTTCAATCCCCGGCTCCGGTAGCCCATGTCGATGTGTCCTTGAGCAAGACACTTAACCCTACATGTATCTCCTAGCTGCGCCTACGGTGTATGAATGGTTGATAATCCTGATGTGGCACCTTGCATGGTAAAAGCGCTATACAAGTACGGGTCCATTTACAAGCAGTCACTACCTGTTCTTGTGCACATATTCCTTCGGTCAGCAGAGGACAGCTGGCAGCTTGAAGCTAGCTGTGTCCAGATGAGAAATTCTCATTCTGCTGTTCATTGATGAGCTGCAGTCCTGACTGCAGCTGTGAGAGCAAAGCCTGCTGGGAGAACAGCTACGGTGATTCTCTGGTTTATACAGAAAGTTTAAGCAGAAGAAGAACGTGAGGTAGAGGAGTTAAATCAGCTGAATCGGCTCCAAGCAGAGCAGCTGCGGTGAGAAAGAGGTTTGATGATGGTTTTAAAGTTTATTGCAGATGTTTCTACAGTTTTAACTTCAGCAGAAATCTATTGATGAAACATAAGCGACACAGAAAACACGTCTTCACCACTGATACTTCACATTTAGAAAATAACACGTCAATGAGACGCCACAAAGACAGACATTAAAGACAGAAAACACAGATTCCAGAGTTCACAACCCAAAGCTACAGAGGACACAACCCAGAGCTACAGAGTCCACAACCCAGAACTACAGAGGACACAACCCAGAGCTACAGAGGACACAACCCAGAACTACAGAGTCCACAACCCAGAACTACAGAGGACACAACCCAGAGCTACAGCGGACACAACCCAGAACTACAGAGTCCACAACCCAGAGCTACAGAGGACACAACCCAGAGCTACAGAGGACACAACCCAGAACTACAGAGGACACAACCCAGAGCTACAGAGGACACAACCTAGAACTACAGAGTCCACAACCTGGAACTACAGAGGACACAACCCAGAGCTACAGAGGACACAACCCAGAACTACAGAGGACACAACCCAGAGCTACAGAGGACACCACAACCCAGAACTGTAGACAACCATGTGAAAGCAACTCTCAGCTGCTAAGAGAGGAAGAGGAGTGACAGCAGAGAGGAAGAGGATAATCCTCTACTGATCAAAGACTTTCTAAACAGTAAATAAATGTTTCACTTCATCAGAGAATCCAGCAGCTCAGTCACACTGGATTTATTTCACCCCAAGACAACACTACACAACTACACAACACTACACAGCTACACAACTACACAACTACACAACTTCACAACACACCTACACAGCTACACAACAACGCTGCCAGAGGAGGAAGTAGGAGGAGTCAACACTGCCAGAGGAGGAAGTAGGAGGAGATCATAATAAATATCAAATGACATCACTGTGAAATAAAACCGTTCATTCTTTGTGTTTGTGGTCAAAGATAAACTCTGCTGAACGATGACAGACGGGCTTCAAGGTCATTCACACTAAAACAACGAGAAAGTTATTCATGATTCATAATCATAAGGTTTCCTGATACGTCTGATGAAAAGTTACTCCTCATTTTACATTTGTTTTCCTACTAAAGTACAGCAAATAATAAATAGTCTTTTCAAAATAAACCTCCTTCTGCAGGAAACTACTTTGTTGTGTTTTAGTTTGAAATAAAATGTTTCTCAGTCTGAATGTCTCTCTCTCAGTCTGAATGTCTCTCTCTCAGTCTGAATGTCTCTCTATTCTCTCAGTCTGATTGTCTCTCTCAGTCTGAGTGTCTTCTCTCAGTCTGATTGTCTTCTCTCAGTCTGATTGTCTCTCTCTATTCTCTCAGTCTGATTGTCTCTCTATTCTCTCAGTCTGATTGTCTCTCTCAGTCTGAGTGTCTTCTCTCAGTCTGATTGTCTCTCTCTCTATTCTCTCAGTCTGATTGTCTCTCAGTCTGAATGTCTCTCAGTCTGAATGTCTCTCAGTCTGAATGTCTCTCTCTCAGTCTGAATGTCTCTCAGTCTGAATGTCTCTCTCTCAGTCTGAATGTCTCTCAGTCTGAATGTCTCTCTCTCAGTCTGAATGTCTCTCAGTCTGAATGTCTCTCAGTCTGAATGTCTCTCAGTCTGAATGTCTCTGTCTCTCAGTCTGAATGTCTCTCTCTCAGTCTGAGTCTCCGGCTGTTAAAACTCATGGATGTCATCATCATGATGGAAACAGGTTAACTACCTAACTTGACTTCTATCAAACATGTTTGTGCTGGAAGAGAGTTAGTGGTTTCTCAGCTGCAGAAGAGACGACCTTGAAAGAAGACAGGAGTGTTATTATCATTCAGTGTGTGTGCGACGTCACAGGAATACATAGGAGTCTCCTCCCTAACCTACTTAGGTTTATACAATATATATATATATATATATATATATATATATATATATATATATATATATATATATATATGTCTTATTGCTGTTATTATCATTCAGTGTGTTTGTGACGTTACAGGAATACATAGGAGTCTCCTCCCTAACCTACTTAGGTTTATACAATATATATATATATATATATATATATATATATATATATATATATATATATATATATATATATATGTCTTATTGCTGTTATTATCATTCAGTGTGTTTGTGACGTTACAGGAATACATAGGAGTCTCCTCCCTAACCTACTTAGGTTCATACTGAATATAAATATGTCTTATTTGTGTTATCAGTTGGAAATGTTCCTCACTAACGTCTGAGAGCCTGAAGGCAGCTCAGGGCTCAGTGTGTGTGTGTGTGTGTGTGTGTGTGTGTGTGTGTGTGTGTGTGTGTGTGTGTGTGTGTGTGTGTGTGTGTGTGATGTCTGGTTGCAGAAAGATTCTTTGAATGAAGCATAACTCTTGTGTTGATGAACGTGAACGGAATTCATGACAAACTGGAAGCTGTTAGGTGTTGTCAGTCCCACAGGACCTGAACACATCCTGTGTGTGTGTGTGTGTGTGTGTGTGTGTGTGTGTGTGTGTGTGTGTGTGTGTGTGTGTGTGTGTGTGTGTGATACGGAGTCTCCAGCTGGTTTGGGATCAGTCTGATATGTTCAGTAGTCTGTCTATCAGCTCATCAGATGAAAACAATCCCTAGACACACACACACACACACGCACACACACACACGCACACACACATACGCACACACACACACACACACACACACACACACACACACACACACACACACACACACTAATTAGGACCATCTACTACTACTAATACTAATGGGGATGTTTCCTTTCTTATTCATAACCCTGAGCTTTGCAGCGTTCATGTTTCAGTGTTCATGATGGAGGAGAGGATGATGAAGGATGATGAAGAAGAGGAGGGGAATCTGTTCTGTAAACATCAAACAGCAGCTCTGAGTCTCTTTCAGGGAACCTGAGCTGGACCAGCATCAGCAGGAGGACCAGAGCGTCCCTCCAGACCCAGAGAGAGATATAAATATATAAAGCTCAGTTATGAAACTCTTTCATCAGCTCAGAGAACTGATTCTATGAAGAGTCACATCTCTAAATATCAGCAGATTAAATATGTTGAATTATATTCTCTGTAGTTTTAACTGGATTGTTTTCAGTTTGGAAATGAAAATCTCTGCAGAGATAATCTCATCAACACTCATGCTTTTACTCTGAAAGCCTCCGGCAGGAAGTTCTGCCTGACCTGGTTTCTCCCACTGAGCATGAACGCATCATTCTGATAACACTATTACATTGTATTTTTATACTCAACTTATAATTACGTGACGAACAGAACAAAAGGAACTTAAACTTTAGATTTGAAACGTCAGTAAATATCTTATGAAAGTGATTATGTGTTTGAATCATAGATTAACCCTCTGAGGTCTGAGGTCTTTTTCTCGATTTTACATTATTTCTTAAATACATACCCATGTGTTGTATTTCAAAAATTGCAGAACAATCTCAGCTCTCTATATAATGAGGCACGATTGTCATAAGGCACAAGGGTAAAGAGATAATATGACCCTAAAGCTGAAAAATGTAAGCTTGATATTTGAAATTCTTCATATCTCTTGTGAAAACATAACTTTACTCATGTGGAACTGTTTTGGTGATGGAAATTGGTTTACCAAAGGTCTCAGTTTCAGAAAAGCAGTGGAATGTATGAATACAATGGTAGATGTAAATACATGTCTAATACCAAACTTTGTAATATGTTTTTTTGAGTAGAAGTGTTGTCTGTCACTACTTTCATCAAAGAGAGAGACTCTCAGTCTCAGACAATGGACTGAGGAATGACTTCATACCACAGACCAAGCTTCATGGGTCAAATCACTGCAGCAGAATCTGACGTGAAACATATCAAACGGCGGGAAAGAGGAGACGGGACACAACATCCGGTTTTCAAAATACTGACTGATATGGATGTGTTGAAAACATTTCTGACACATCCACACATCTTACCTGTACGTTGTGTTGTACATGTATGACCAGTACAGTTAAGATGTGTGGATGTGGTCAGAAATGTTTTCAACACATCCACATCAGTCAGTATTTTGAAACCACGGAGATCCGAGTGTCTGCTGATGACTGCAGTGGTTTACTGCACTAGATGACTTTATCACACACTTTGCATTCCCAAACAACCCGACTCAGAGAAGACCGGAACCGGCGCGACGGAGGCTGTTACCGGCCTCACGGTGGCGGACAAGCGGTCTGAAGACCGGCCCCGTTACCGGCTTCAGACCGGCCCCATTACCGGCTTCAGACCGGCCCCGTTACCGGCTTAACACCGGCCCCGTTACCGGCTTCACACCGGCCCCCTTACCGGCTTCAGACCGGCCCCATTACCGGCTTCAGAAATTTGAGAAATCAAACCGAGACTTTCCCACACTTGTAATTACTGGTAACTGCTTCTAAGCGCTGAGGGGACAAAAAAGACAAAAAAGAAAACGGTTGATGAATTACAATGTGACTTTTGCTCTTGTAGCTTTTTAAACATGATACTGGTGAACTGACTCTTTGCTACTGAGGGGAATTCCTCCAAGTAAAAAAAAGACTCAGTTATGGTACTGTGTGTATAATAACTCTTGTTGAAATACAATTTATACTGTCAAATAAGAGTGTAGAACTCTACTCAATGGGGACTCCCGTTTAATGGAATAAGATAACTTCCAGGTTTTTCGAGACGAAGAAGGTAACATGAGGCCAAGACCGAGGCCATTGACCAGGGAACACAATCCAGCACGATCCTGCCTCGTTTCCAGATCCAGACAAATGTAAGTAATCGTTTGGGTTGCACGAGTGTAAAATGGTTCATCTTCCTTTCCTGTTTTGAGGAAACAGTTTGGTGGATCACCGTGGCTCAATGAAATAGGTAGGCCACGGGGAAAATCTGAACGAATGGGGTTTTTAACATCCATCATTGTCTCTATAAATTGTAATCGAAAGCAAACTGAGAGGGAAACCTCAGGGTTCTAAAACGGGCCCTCCTTACACGGCTGGCATAAGGAGTAGGCGCTCCCCCCTAAGTTCTGACCAGGTCAGGGCCAGTACCGTTACACGTGTATAATCAACGTATACGTGTATAATCAACGTATACATGTTTAATCAAGGTGTATAATCAACGTATACTTGTATAATCAATGTATACGTGTATAATCAACGTATACGTGTATAATCAATATATACATGTTTAATCAACGTGTATAATCAACGTATACATGTTTAATCAACGTATACATGTATAATCAACGTGTATAATCAACGTATATGTGTATAATCAACGTGTATAATCAACGTGTATAATCAACGTATATGTGTATAATCAACGTATACGTGTATAATCAACGTATATGTGTATAATCAACGTATACGTGTATAATCAACGTATATGTGTATAATCAACGTATACGTGTATAATCAACGTATATGTGTATAATCAACGTATACGTGTATAATCAACGTATACGTGTATAATCAACGTATATGTGTATAATCAACGTGTATAATCAACGTATACATGTATAATCAACGTATATGTGTATAATCAACGTGTATAATCAACGTGTATAATCAACGTATATGTGTATAATCAACGTGTATAATCAACGTATATGTGTATAATCAACGTATACATGTATAATCAACTTGTATAATCAATAGCAACAGCAGAACCAGCTGTTTGGCCGAGAACCAGACAACCACAGAACCACAGAACCAGAGAACCACAGAACCACAGAACCACAGAACCAGAGAACCACAGAACCACAGAACCAGAGAATCAGAGACTCGGTTCTTTACAAATGGAGCGTCGTTTAAAAGGGAAATCATCGTTATAGATCATGTGCCAAACAATACTTTATGAACTTTTTGTTTGATGTTTATGTATGATTCGTTCAGCCAGTGTCTCTCCACCGGAAACAACAACAACAACGACAACAACAACACCAGCTGGTCCGGCTCACCTCCTTCACATCAAACAGGTCAAGGTCAAACCGGACCACAGACCATCAGAACCCCGACCCGGAGCTGCATGCAGTACAGGTGGGTCCAGGTCCAGGTGGGTCCAGCTGCGGGTCTTACCTGCGTGCGCAGCGGCTCTCCGTGCTCAATGACGCTGAGGAACGGGATCTCCAGGACCGAGGACAGGAAGTCCACCTGCAGCAGCTCGTCGCGGCTCTGCGGGAAGGCCAGCACGGCAGAGACCCCCTGGTCCACCACGCCCTGGCACACGACCCGGGACACGGACTCCGGGTCCGCGGCGGCCGGCTGCCGGGAAACCAGCTCCAGACTCAAGTTGTAGGGCAGGAGGTGGTCCCGGTCCCGGTCCCGGTCCCAGTCCTGGTCCCGGATCTGGTCCCGGCTCATGGTGGCCGCCGCGCGGCTCAGCGCCGCCTGGACGCGCACGCGCGCCGCCCGCTGCGCCGGCAGGAGCGCGCCCACGCGCACCGTGTGTCCGATGCGAGCCAGGAGGTGGCACGGGTCCGGGTGGAGGAGTACCGGGGCCACGAGCAGGACCTGCAGGAGCAAGACCACGAGAGCCCGGGACCAGGAGGACCGGGACCAGGAGGAGGAGGAAGACATCCTGCTGCGCTCTCAGCATCACTCTGCCGATCCTCAGGTCTCTGCTGCTGAGCACCGAGAGGGGGGGGGGGGGGGGGGGGGGGGAAGAGGAAGAGAAGCAGGAGGAGGAAGAGGAGGAGGAGGAGGAGGAGGAGAAGAAGAAGAAGAAGAAGAAGAAGAAGAAGAAGAAGAAGAAGAAGAAGAAGAAGAAGAAGAAGAAGAAGAAGAAAGAGCAGCAGGAGGATGAAGAGGAGGAGGAAGAGGAGGAGAAGAAAGAGCAGGAGGAGGAGGAGGAGGAGGAGGAGGAAGAGGAGAAGAAAGAGCAGCAGGAGGAGGAGGAGGAGGAGGAGGAAGAGTAGCAGAAACTTAAACATCTTTGAAGGTTATTCAAGGTTAAAGTACGTTGTTCTTTCCACCAGAAGATCAATAAAGTCATCAATAACCTTTATGAAGAGTTTCATAACATAACTTAAATATGATATTTAAATATGATGAACACTCATGTGTAAAGATATAAACCCTTCATGTCATAATCACATGACCATAACTTAAATATGATAAACACTCATGTGTAAAGATAGAATCAGAAATCGTTTATTTACCAGGAATGTTTACACAAACAAGGAATGTGTCTTGGCGGAAGGTTCATGACATGAGACGTTAGACGAGACAAACAACAACAACAACAACAACAACAGTGCAATAGATATTAAATTAAGTATAAAATAAAGTACTCAGACAAACAGATATCAGTAATGTAAAGCGTCTGTTAGGGACCTGGGCTCTGTTAGGTTTGGTGTGAGGTCTTGGTCCTGATGGAGCGTGAGGTCTTGGTCCTGATGGAGCGTGAGGTCTTGGTCCTGATGGAGCGTGAGGTCTTGGTCCTGATGGAGCATGAGGTCTTGGTCCTGATGGAGCGTGAGGTCTTGGTCCTGATGGAGCGTGAGGTCTTGGTCCTGATGGAGCGTGAGGTCTTGGTCCTGATGGAGCGTGAGGTCTTGGTCCTGATGGACCGCGAGGTCTTGGTCCTGATGGAGAGGTCTTGGTCCTGATGGATCGTGAGGTCTTGGTCCTGATGGATCGTGAGGTCTTGGTCCTGATGGACCGCGAGGTCTTGGTCCTGATGGACCGCGAGGTCTTGGTCCTTATGAACTGTGAGGTCTTGGTCCTGATGGATCGTGAGGTCTTGGTCCTGATGGACCGCGAGGTCTTGGTCCTGATGGAGCGTGAGGTCTTGGTCCTGATGGAGCGTGAGGTCTTGATCCTGATGGAGCATGAGGTCTTGGTCCTGATGGAAAGGTCTTGGTCCTGATGGAGCGTGAGGTCTTGGTCCTGATGGACCGCGAGGTCTTGGTCCTGATGGAGCATGAGGTCTTGGTCCTGATGGAGAGGTCTTGGTCCTGATGGAGCATGAGGTCTTGGTCCTGATGGAGCGTGAGGTCTTGGTCCTAATGGAGCGTGAGGTCTTGGTCCTGATGGAGCGTGAGGTCTTGGTCCTGATGGAGAGGTCTTGGTCCTGATGGAGAGGTCTTGGTCCTGATGGAGAGGTCTTGGTCCTGATGGAGCATGAGGTCTTGGTCCTGATGGAGAGGTCTTGGTCCTAATGGAGCGTGAGGTCTTGGTCCTGATGGAGCGTGAGGTCTTGGTCCTGATGGAGAGGTCTTGGTCCTGATGGAGCGTGAGGTCTTGGTCCTGATGGAGCGTGAGGTCTTGGTCCTGATGGAGCGTGAGGTTTTGGTCCTGATGGACCGCGAGGTCTTGGTCCTGATGGAGCATGAGGTCACCCTAGTGTCAGCGTAGGTTCCCCCCACGTTCTCCCAATGTCAGCCTGGGTTCCCTCCTCATTCCCCCACTGTCAACGTGGGTTCGATCCTCATTCTCCCAGTTTCAACGTGGGTTCCCTTCATGTTCTCACAGTGTCAGAAATACTACAGCAGTACCACAGAAATACTACAGCAGAACCACAGCAATACTACAGCAGTACCACAGAAATACTACAGCAGAACCACAGAAATACTACGCAGTACCACAGAAATACTACAGCAGTACCACAGAAATATTACGCAGAACCACAGAAATACTACGAAGTACCACAGAAATACTACAGCAGAACCACAGAAATACTACGCAGAACCACATAAATACTACGCAGTACCACAGAAATACTACAGCAGAACCACAGAAATACTACGCAGAACCACAGAAATACTACGCAGAACCACAGAGATACTACGCAGAACCATTTCATTAGTATTTGACAGCGGTGGGATTTTTGGGGAGAATCCAGCTCAGATTTCCTCCGTGAGGTTTTGATTCGTCATCGTCAAAACATCAGAGAGCTGGGCTACCGTTACATAACACACACACACACACACACACACATATATATAAACCAATTATTCTTGAGAAAAAGGGAAACAACCTAAACAACATTAATAGAATCATCCAAACTGTTTGATCCTCAGATTGATGCAAAGACGGGAGAACAAACTGATCTGAAATCAGCTCTCACACTCTCTTACACACACACACACACACACACACACACACACACACACACACACACACACACACACACACACACACACACATTCAGAGTTTGTTTGTATGATTTTCATCACAAGGTTACCAGGTGAATTGTTTGCCATTGTTCAACATAACAAACTGATCCTATTTGGTGGATGTGGAGACCTGAACCAGTCCTAACTATAGACCTGAGCCAGTCCTAACTATAGACCTGAACCAGCCCTAACTATAGAGCTGAGCCAGTCCTAACTATAGACCTGAACCAGTCCTAACTATAGACCTGAACCAGTCCTAACTATAGACCTGAACCAGCCACAACTATAGACCTGAACCAGCCCCAACTATAGACCTGAACCAGTCCTAACTATAGACCTGAACCAGCCACAACTATAGACCTGAACCAGTCCTAACTATAGACCTGAACCAGTCATAACTATAGACCTGAACCAGTCATAACTATAGACCTGAACCAGTCCTAACTATAGACCTGAGCCAGTCCTAACTATAGACCTGAGCCAGTCCTAACTATAGACCTGAACCAGTCCTAACTATAGACCTGAACCAGCCACAACTATAGACCTGAACCAGTCCTAACTATAGACCTGAACCAGCCCTAACTATAGACCTGAACCAGTCCTAACTATAGACCTGAACCAGCCCTAACTATAGACCTGAACCAGTCCTAACTATAGACCTGAACCAGTCCTAACTATAGACCTGAACCAGTCTTAACTATAGACCTGAACCAGCCCTAACTATAGACCTGAACCAGTCCTAACTATAGACCTGAACCAGTCCTAACTATAGACCTGAACCAGTCATAACTATAGACCTGAGCCAGTCCTAACTATAGACCTGAGCCAGTCCTAACTATAGACCTGAGCCAGTCCTAACTATAGACCTGAACCAGTCCTAACTATAGACCTGAACCAGCCACAACTATAGACCTGAACCAGTCCTAACTATAGACCTGAACCAGCCCTAACTATAGACCTGAACCAGTCCTAACTATAGACCTGAACCAGTCCTAACTATAGACCTGAACCAGCCCTAACTATAGACCTGAACCAGTCCTAACTATAGACCTGAACCAGTCCTAACTATAGACCTGAGCCAGTCCCAACTATAGACCTGAACCAGTCCTAACTATAGACCTGAACCAGCCCTAACTATAGACCTGAACCAGTCCTAACTATAGACCTGAACCAGTCCCAACTATAGACCTGAACCAGTCCTAACTATAGACCTGAACCAGTCCTAACTATAGACCTGAACCAGCCCTAACTATAGACCTGAACCAGTCCTAACTATAGACCTGAACCAGCCCTAACTATAGACATTACATTTCATTTAGCTGACGCTTTCATCCAAAGACTTACAATAAGTGATTCAACCATGAGGACAAACTCAGAACAACAAGAATCAAGGAAGTACAATTTCAATAAAGTTAAACTACAAAGTGCTATCAGTAAGAGACATTTAAGTGCTACTAAAGTGCTGCTAGGTGCTACCTTCTTTATTCAAGGTGTAGTCTGAAAGAAGTGTTTTTAGTTCAGGTGAAGATGTAGAGACTTCCTGCTGTCCTGATGTCAATGGGGAGCTCATTCCACCATTGAGGAGCAGGACACAAACAGTCTGACTTTGTAGAGTGTTTAGCTCTCAGTGACGGAGCTACAAGCCGATTGGCTGAAGCAGTGACTGAGCTACAAGCCGATTGGCTGAAGCAGTGACGGAGCTACAAGCCGATTGGCAGAAGCCGAGCGGAGTGAACGAGCTGGGGTTACGGCGTTACCATGTCCTGGATCTAGATTGGACCCGATCTGTTCACAGCACGGTACGCAAGTACCAATGTTTTGAACCGGATGCGGGCGACCACCGGTAACCAGTGAAGGGAGCGGAGGAGCGGAGTATTGTGAGTTTATAAAGACCAGTCGAGCTGCTGCATTCTGATGAGCTGCAGAGGTCGCTGGCACTATCAGGTAGACCTGCCAGGAGGGAGTTATACTTGTTATTACTGTTATATTTGTTATTACTGTTATACTTGTTATTACTGTTATACTTGTTATTACTGTTATTACTGTTATACTGTTATTACTGTTATACTGTTGTACTTGTTATTACTGTTATACTGTTATACTTGTTATTACTGTTATACTTGTTATTACTGTTATACTGTTATTACTGTTATACTGTTATACTTGTTATTACTGTTATACTTGTTATTACTGTTATACTGTTATACTTGTTATTACTGTTATACTTGTTATTACTGTTCTACTGTTATTACTGTTATACTGTTATACTTGTTATTACTGTTATACTTGTTATTACTGTTATACTGTTATACTTGTTATTACTGTTATATTTGTTATTACTGTTATACTGTTATACTTGTTATTACTGTTATATTTGTTATTACTGTTATACTTGTTATACTGTTATACTTGTTATGACTGTTATACTGTTATACTTGTTATTACTGTTATACTTGTTATTACTGTTATACTGTTATACTTGTTATGACTGTTATACTGTTATACTTGTTATTACTGTTATACTTGTTATTGCTGTTATACTGTTATACTTGTTATTACTGTTATACTGTTATACTTGTTATTACTGTTATACTTGTTATTACTGTTATACTGTTATACTTGTTATTACTGTTATACTTGTTATTACTGTTATACTGTTATACTTGTTATTACTGTTATATTTGTTATTACTGTTATACTTGTTATACTGTTATACTTGTTATGACTGTTATACTGTTATACTTGTTATTACTGTTATACTTGTTATTACTGTTATACTGTCATTACTGTTATACTGTTATACTTGTTATTGCTGTTATACTGTTATACTTGTTATTACTGTTATACTGTTATACTTGTTATTACTGTTATATTTGTTATTACTGTTATACTTGTTATTGCTGTTATACTGTTATACTTGTTATGACTGTTATACTGTTATACTGTTATTACTGTTATACTGTTGTACTTGTTATTACTGTTATACTGTTATACTTGTTATTACTGTTATACTTGTTATTACTGTTATACTGTTATTACTGTTATACTGTTATACTTGTTATTACTGTTATACTTGTTATTACTGTTATACTGTTATACTTGTTATTACTGTTATACTTGTTATTACTGTTCTACTGTTATTACTGTTATACTGTTATACTTGTTATTACTGTTATACTTGTTATTACTGTTATACTGTTATACTTGTTATTACTGTTATACTTGTTATTACTGTTATACTGTTATACTTGTTATTACTGTTATACTTGTTATTACTGTTATACTGTTATACTTGTTATTACTGTTATATTTGTTATTACTGTTATACTTGTTATACTGTTATACTTGTTATGACTGTTATACTGTTATACTTGTTATTACTGTTATACTTGTTATTACTGTTATACTGTCATTACTGTTATACTGTTATACTTGTTATTACTGTTATACTGTTATACTTGTTATTACTGTTATATTTGCTATTACTGTTATACTTGTTATTACTGTTATACTGTTATACTTGTTATTACTGTTATATTTGTTATTACTGTTATACTTGTTATTGCTGTTATACTGTTATACTTGTTATGACTGTTATACTGTTATACTTGTTATTACTGTTATACTTGTTATTACTGTTATACTGTCATTACTGTTATACTGTTATACTTGTTATTGCTGTTATACTGTTATACTTGTTATTACTGTTATACTGTTATACTTGTTATTACTGTTATACTTGTTATTACTGTTATTACTGTTATACTTGTTATTACTGTTATACTTGTTATTACTGTTATACTGTTATTACTGTTATTACTGTTATACTTGTTATTACTGTTATACTGTTATACTTGTTATTACTGTTATACTTGTTATTACTGTTATACTGTTATTACTGTTATACTTGTTATTACTGTTATACTGTTATACTTGTTATTACTGTTATACTTGTTATTACTGTTATACTTGTTATGACTGTTATACTTGTTATGACTGTTATACTGTTATACTTGTTATTACTGTTATACTGTTATATTTGTTATGACTGTTATACTTGTTTTGACTGTTATACTGTTATACTTGTTATACTGTTATATTTGTTATTACTGTTATACTTGTTATTACTGTTATACTGTTATACTTGTTATTACTGTTAAACTGTTATACTTGTCTCTTCAGAACCACCATCCCGGTCTGCCAGTCCATGGGTACCCCCATGCGACACTGCAAAGGCGTGTCAGCCAAGACAGCCCAACAATGTCCAGCGCCTTCAGCATCTCAGGGCGGATCTCATCCACCCCCGGCGCCTTGCCACCAAGGAGCTTTTTGACTACCTTAGTGACCTCTGCCAGGGATATGGGTGCAACCACCCCAAGGATTTCAGGCGCTGCCCCCTCTCCAGGGGACATGTTGGCCGGGTTTAGGAGTTCCTCAAAGTACTCTTTCCACCGCCCGACGATGTCCACAGTCCGGGTCAGCAGTTCCCCCCCCTCACGCCTGGGGTAGGCCCTGGGCCAACCAGGCCCGAAAGGCCTCCTTCTTCAGCTTGACGGCTTCCTTCACCCCCGGTGTCCACCACCAGGTTCTCGGGTTGCCGCCACGACAGGCACCGATGACCTTCTGACCACAGCTCCTAGCGGCCGCATCCACAATAGAGGCTTTGAACATGGTCCACTCGGATTCCATGTCCCCAGCCTCCCTCAGGATGTGTGAGAAGCTCTTCCGGAGGTGAGAGTTGAAGACCTCCCGGACAGGATCCTCCGCCAGACGTTCCCAGTTCACCCTCACCACACATTTGGGCTTGCCAGGTCTTTTTAGTCGACTCCCCCGCCATCTGATCCAACTCACCACCAGGTGGTGATCAGTTGACAGCTCTGCTCCTCTCTTCACCCGAGTGTCCAAGACATACGGCCGCAGATCAGATGATACGATTACAAAGTCGATCATTGATCTCCGGCCTAAGGTGCTCTGGTACACTTATGAGCCGCCTTATGCTCGAACATGGTGTTCATTATGGACAAACCGTGGCTAGCACAAGTCCAACAACAAAACACTGTTCGGGTTCAGATCAGGCAAGCCGTTCCTCCCAATCACGCCCCGCCAGGTTTCTCTATCATTGCCCACGTGAGCGTTGAAGTCCCCCAGGAGAACTATGGAGTCGGCAGGCGGCGCCCTTTCCAGGACCCCTCCCACCGACTCCAAGAAGGCCGGATACTCTGAAATGCTGTTCGGTGCATAAGCACAGACAACAGTCAGAGCCTTACTCCCCGCAACCCGTAGGCGCAGGGAGGCGACCCTCTCGTTCTCCGGGGAAAACTCCAACATAGCGGCGCTCAGCCGGGGGCTCGTGAGTATCCCCACTCCCGCCCGGTGCCTCTCACCCTGGGCAATTCCAGAAAAGGACAAAGTCCAACCCTTCTCCAGGAGCTTGGTTCCAGAGCCTGTGCGGTGCGTGGAGGTGAGCCCAACTATATCTATCTGGTACTGCTCCACCTCCTGCACCAGCTCCGGCTCTTTCCCCGCTAGCGAGGTGACATTCCACGTCCCTAGAGCTAGTCTATGCTGCCGGCGATCGGCTCGCCCAGGTCTCCTGCCTGGTCCGCCGCCCGGTCTGCATAGCACCCGATCCCGATGCTTCCCCCTGCGGGTGGTGAGTCCACAGGGTTGCTGGTCCATGATCTTTTTTCGGGCTGAGCCCGACCGGGCCCCATGGGCGAAAGCCCGGCCACCAGACACTCGCCGACGAGCTCCCCTCCCGGGTCTGGCTCCGGGAGGGTTCCCCGGTTTCCCTTGTCCGGGCGAGGTTGCTTCAATCCGTGGGCCGTAAATCATCAGGGTTTTTTGAACCGCTCTTAGTCTGGGCTCTCCCCCGAGACCTGTTTGCCTTGGGAGACCCTACCAGGGGCTGACACCCCAGACAACATAGCTCCCAGGATCACTGAGCCACTCAAACTCCTCCACCACGTTAAGGTGGCGATTCACGGAGGAATATCTTCAAGAAGGGGGACCGGAGAGTGTGCTCGAACTATCGTGGTATCACACTGCTCAGCCTCCCGGGAAAAGCTTATGCCAGGGTGCTGGAAAGGAGGCTGCGACCGCTTGTCGAACCTCAGATTCAAGACGAACAGTGTGGATTCTGTCCCGGCCGTGGAACAGTGGACCAGCTCTTTACCCTCGCAAGACTACTGGAGGGGTCCTGGGAGTTTGCCCAACCAGTCTACATGTGCTTTGTAGACTTGGAGAAGGCTTTCGACCGGGTCCCTCGGGGGGTTTTGTGGGGGGTGCTGCGGGAGTATGGGGTGCCGGACCCGTTGGCACGGGCCATCCGGTCTCTGTACGCCTGCAGTAGGAGCTGTGTTCGTATCCTCGGTAGTAAGTCAGACACGTTCCCGGTGGGTGTTGGTCTCCACCAGGGCTGCCCTTTATCACTGTCCTGTTCGTGACTTTCACGGACAGGATATCTAGGCGCAGCCAGGGGGCGGAGAAGATCCGGTTCGGGAGTCTCGGGATCGCCTCTCTGCTGTTCGCAGATGATGTGGTCCTGTTTGCCTCCTCGGACCGTGACCTCCAGCATTCACTGGGGCGTTTTGCAGCCGAGTGTGAAGCGGCACGGATGAGAGTTAGCACCTCCAAATCTGAGGCCATGGTGCTCCGCCGGAAACCGGTGGACTGCTCCCTCCAGGTGGGGACAAACTGCCTACCCCAAGCGAAGGAGTTCAAGTACCTCGGGGTCTGGTTCACGAGTGAGGGTAAGGTGGAGCGTGAGATCGATAGGCGGATCGGTGCGGCTGCAGCAGTAAAACAGGCGCTGTACCGGTCCGTCTTGGTGAAGAGGGAGCTGAGCCGGAAGGCGAAGCTCTCCATTTACTGGTTGGTCTACGTTCCAACCCTCACCTATGGTCACGAACTCTGGGTCGTGACCGAAAGAACGAGGTCTCGGATACAAGCGGCCGAAATGAGCTTCCTCCGTAGGGTGGCCGGGCTCAGCCTTAGAGATAGGGTAAGGAGATGAGTTTCCTCTGTAGGGCTCAGCCTTAGAGATAGAGTAAGGAGCTCGGACATCAGGGGGGAGCTTGGAGTCGAGTCGCTGCTCCTTCGTGTTAAAGGAGTCAGCTGAGGTGGTTCAGCATCTAGTCAGGATGCCTCCTGGACGCCTCCCATTAGAGGTTTTCCAGCACGTCCAACTGGTAGGAGACCCCGGGGAAGACCGAGGACACGCTGGAGGGATTATATCTCCCGGCTGGCCTTGGAACGCCTCGGGGTCCCCAGGATGAGCTGGAAAGTGTTGCGGGTGAGAGGGAAGCCTGGGTCGGTCTGCTGGACCTGCTGCCACCGAGACCCGACCCCGGATAAGCGGCCGAAAATGGATGTATGTATGTTATACTTGTTATTACTGTTATACTGTTATACTTGTTATTACTGTTATACTGTTATCACTGTTATACTGTTATACTTGTTATTACTGTTATACTGTTATAACATCACAATTATTGCTTTTGAATTGTGTGCAAATGATAAAAACACAATTCATATTTGGTGAATGTCATTAAGAAAAGTCTTCTGAGGAGAAAACAGGAAGTTTGATCACCTCGGGGCGACTGTGGCTCAGTGGTGAGCAGGTCTTCCTCCAATCAGAGGATCGGCGGTTCGATCCGCGGCTCCGCTAGCCTGTGTGGATGTGTCCTTGAGCAAGACCCTTAACCCTACATGTCTCCCATAGCTGCCCTACGGTGTATGAATGTTAGTCCTGATGTGGCTCCTCCCATCAGTGGTGAATGATTCCTATGTAAAGCGTCTTTGAGTGTTCAGAAAAGCGCTGTATAAAATCAAAGTATTTATGAATCTATATTATTAATGTCACACTAATCAAAAATGAGGTGAAGTTTGAACTGTTTTTAATCTCTGATTTTAATCCAGTTGTTAATATTTCTAATGTGTTTTTTTCCCTTAGATTTGGACTACAGATTATTATTATTATTTATTGTTTCACATCTGTGCTCCTTTTGTGTGAACACGTATCTCTTTTAAATGAAGCGTTTTAGTTTATTAAACATTAAAAATATCCACTGAAGGAGATTAATCAGTAAACGTCAACTAAGAGAATAGAACACACACACACACACACACACACACACACACGTGTAGTGTCTGGTACTTCAGAATCAGAATCAGCTTTAATGTCCATGTGTGTTTACACATAGATGGAATTTGACTCCGGTTTCACTTAGCTCTTCATACTTATACACAATATACAATAACAAGATAAATATTTAAAATATTAAAAAAAAATACATTAAAGACAGTAGTCAAAGTGCATATAGTGCAGATGTAGGAGTCTGATTAAAGTTCATAAGAGTGACGGCCAGTGGAAAGAACCTGTTCCTGTGTCTGCTGGTTTTGGTTTACAGAGCTCTGTAGCTACCAGAGGGGAGGAGGTGAACAGCTTGTGTCCAGGGAGGGTCTACAGGGTGTGAGGGTCTACAGTGATCTTTCCAGACCGCTTCCTGACTCTGGAGGTGTACAAGTCCAGGATGGAGGGCAGGCTGGAACCATTAGTTCTCTCTGCAGACCTGACGATCCGTTGTAGTCTGACTCTGTCCTGTTTGGTGATCCAGAACACAGTGATGGAAGAGCAGAGGACAGACTGGATGATGAAGAACAGAGGACAGACTGGATGATGAAGAGCAGAGGACAGACTGGATGATGAAGAGCAGAGGACAGACTGGATGATGAAGAGCAGAGGACAGACTGGATGATGGAAGAGCAGAGGACAGACTGGATGATGGAAGAGCAGAGGACAGACTGGATGATGAAGAACAGAGGACAGACTGGATGATGAAGAGCAGAGGACAGACTGGATGATGAAGAACAGAGGACAGACTGGATGATGAAGAGCAGAGGACAGACTGGATGATGAAGAGCAGAGGACAGACTGGATGATGAAGAACAGAGGACAGACTGGATGATGAAGAGCAGAGGACAGACTGGATGATGGAAGAGCAGAGGACAGACTGGATGATGGAAGAGCAGAGGACAGACTGGATGATGAAGAACAGAGGACAGACTGGATGATGAAGAGCAGAGGACAGACTGGATGATGAAGAACAGAGGACAGACTGGATGATGAAGAGCAGAGGACAGACTGGATGATGAAGAACAGAGGACAGACTGGATGATGAAGAGCAGAGGACAGACTGGATGATGAAGAGCAGAGGACAGACTGGATGATGAAGAGCAGAGGACAGACTGGATGATGAAGAACAGAGGACAGACTGGATGATGAAGAGCAGAGGACAGACTGGATGATTGAATTGAATTGAATTTTTATTTCTCTCAAACAAGCACAAAACAGACAGCACACCAAGTAATACAAAATGAAAGAAATGTTGTGCAAGTTCAAGAAGGGGCTGAAAGAAGCGAGGCTTATCAAGTTCAGCCCCCCTTAACTTATCATATAATAACACACAAAAAATTAGAAAGAGAGAAAAAAGAAAGAAAAAAGAAGTAATAATAATAATAAATCTTAACATTTAATCTTTAATATGAAATAAAATAAAATAGAGCCCTACTTAAAAAACATACAATGCCAAGAATAAAAATTAAAAAATTACCAGTCCAGTTCCCGATATCCGACCAAGAGAGACTGCCTGAACTTATGTTTGAATTGTCCCAAGTTAATGCACATTTGTTTGTCCTCGTCTAATTTGTTCCACAGTTTCACACCATAAACAGAGATGCACATACTTTTCAGATTTGTGTGGATGGTTGGCTGTTTAAAGTTAAAATTCCCTCTTAAATTGTATGTTCCCTCTCTTAACATGAACATCAATTGAATGTTGCCTGGTAACACGTTGTTAAAGGCTTTAAACATAATTTGACCAATTTTAAAATCAACGAGGTCCTTAAACTTTAAAATACCAGATTTTAAAAACAGGGAATTAGTATGGTCAAGGTAGCCAGCATGATGAATCATCCTTATGACCCTTTTTTGTAATGTGCAAATCTTTTGTATAGTGCTTTTGTATGCATTTCCCCATACCTCAGCACAGTAGGACAGATACGGATCAATAAGTGCATAATAAAGAATTTTGAGTGATTTCTGATCTAAAAAGTGTTTGGTTTTTCCCAGTATTCCAATGCTTCTGGATACTTTGGAGCACAAATATTTAATATGAGGTTTCCAGCAGAGCTTATGATCAATTAAAACCCCCAGAAACTTAATTTCGTGAACTCTTTCAATCCAAACTCACATCTTGCTTAATTTGACGATTTCCAAATATCATAAACTTTGTTTTGTTCAGGTTTAACGATAATTTGTTTACATCAAACCAACATTTAATTTTTTTCAATTCACTTTTGACCATTAATAATAGCTGCTGCAAATCTTCCCCCGAACATAAAATATTTGTGTCATCTGCAAAAACCACCAATTTTAAAATATTTGACACTTTCCAAATATCATTAATATATAAAATAAACAGTTTGGGTCCCAACACTGACCCCTGTGGAACACCGCAGGTCGTATTTAGGCACATTGATTTATGGTTACCCAGTTGGACAAATTGCTTCCTATTACGAATATAGCTTTGTAACCAGGTGAGTGCTACCCCTCTGACACCATACCACTCCATTTTTTTTAGCAATATCCCATGGTCAATTGTATCAAAAGCCTTCTTTAGGTCAATAAAAACACCAATTGCATATTTCCTTTTATCAATGCATCCTGAGATTTCTTCTACTAGCTCCATAAGGGCCATGGATGTTGATCTAGATGATCTAAAACCGTACTGACTATCATTTAATAAATTATGTTTGTCAATAAAATCATCCAGTCTTTTCACAAATAGTTTCTCCAGTATCTTTGAGAACTGTGGTAGTAGGGAAACAGGTCTATAATTTGTGAATTGATGTTTATTGCCGGCTTTGTATATTGGAATGACTTTAGCCAGTTTCATTTTATCTGGGAAGGTGCCGGTTTTGAATGACAAGTTGCACATATGAGTTAGTGGATCAGCAATTCCTTCAATTATTTTCTTTATCAATGACATATCAATGTCATTCCAATCAGTGGAAGTTTTGTTGGTACTATTATTTACTATATCAATAATTTCCATCCTATCAACCGTTCCCAAAGACATTGAATCGGCAGTTCTCTCGTCCCATTCCATTACTTCTGGTGTCTTTCCAGTATCCTTTATTTCTTTGGCAAGATTGGGCCCAACGTCAACAAAGAAGTTATTAAAACCATCAACCACCTCCTTCATTGTAATAATTTGCCTTCCCTTATCTATGAAGTGATCAGGATATGTTAGATTTTTTTGTTTATTTCTAATAATATTATTTAATATATTCCATATACCTTTAACATTATTTTTATTCTTATCTAGTAGTTTAGTATAATAATCCTTCTTGCACAGTCTCATAATAGTTATTAATTTATTTTTATATTTCTTATATTTAATCTCTGCCTCCTTCGTTTTCATTTTTATAAAGTGTCTATAACAAGCTATTCTTTTTTTTACATGCATTTTGAAGCCCCTTGGTCATCCAGGGGTTTCCTGCAAAATGATTGTTGGTCTTATACGGCTTACGAGGGCAGTGCTTAGCATATAGATCATTGAATGTATCTAAAATTATATCATAAACCTTATCTGCCTCTGTTTCATTGTACACACTGGTCCAATTCCAACTCATTAGCTCATTTTTTAGAGCAGCTATAGATTCTTCAGTTCTTATTCTTTTATATTTAATTTCCTTTAACTCACTCTTTTTTCTATAATTACATTCATAAATTAGAAAGACAGGCAGGTGATCACTAATATCGTTCATTAATATTCCACTTATCACTTTACTCTCCATATTATTTGTAAAAATATTATCAATTAGGGAGGCACAATGTGATGTTATTCTGGTTGGTTTGGTTATTGTTGGGAAGAGACTCATACTATACATTATTTCAATAAATTCATTTGTTGATTTATGCTTGTTTGGATTCAATAAATCAATATTATAATCCCCACAAATATAAATATTTTTTTGTTTTGTTGAGCTAAACAATTTTTCCATATTTGTGATAAATGTATCAATATTGGATCCTGGTTTTCTGTAGAGACAGCTGACAATTACATTTTTCATTCTCCCCATTTCTATTTCAATAGTAATACTTTCCATTACATCATCAATAGTTACTGACAAGTTATCTAGAACCTTGTAAGATAGACCTTCTTCCACAAATAGTGCTACACCACCACCAGGTCCATTTGCTCTACTATTGCTATGAAACTCATATCCCTTAATAAAGAAGTCAGACCCCCTCTCTGCATTTATCCATGTTTCTGAAATGGCAATAATGTTGAAGGGTTTTTTGAACTGACTTAGGTAATCTTTTATACTTAGAACATTTGCGTAAAGACTTCTACTATTAAAATGGATAATAGATATACCAAGGTCATATTTAATAGTGGTATTGAACTGTTCCTCCGTGTAGTAGCAACAATTTGGATAGATGTTATCAAGAAGGTTCTGATCAGGATCTATGTCTTGTTCAACTTCTATCATGAGTAAAGCATAGAAGTGCAAATAGTGTAGTACATATAAGAACAATGGCTATTTGTCCATGAGAAAACAGCAGAATCTAATTGTCTCTGTCAAATCTTTCAAATTGATCCATGCTCCTAATGCATGGATCAATGATGGAAGAGCAGAGGACAGACTGGATGATGAAGAACAGAGGACAGACTGGATGATGAAGAGCAGAGGACAGACTGGATGATGAAGAACAGAGGACAGACTGGATGATGAAGAACAGAGGACAGACTGGATGATGAAGAGCAGAGGACAGACTGGATGATGAAGAACAGAGGACAGACTGGATGATGAAGAACAGAGGACAGACTGGATGATGAAGAGCAGAGGACAGACTGGATGATGAAGAACAGAGGACAGACTGGATGATGAAGAACAGAGGACAGACTGGATGATGAAGAACAGAGGACAGACTGGATGATGAAGAACAGAGGACAGACTGGATGATGAAGAGCAGAGGACAGACTGGATGATGAAGAACTGAGGACAGACTGGATGATGGAAGAACTGCAACCATCTTCAGTTCCTGCTGCTTCTTGGGGCGCCGTCCAATGAGTTCTGAAGCATTTGGCTGAATATGAGCAGATAATATTGCCCCAAACACTTCCGAATTCATCCTGCTGCTTTTGTCAGCAGTCACATCATCAATAAATCCAAGGGAACCAGTTCCATTGGCAGCCATACATGCCCACGCCATAACACTACCTCCACCATGCTTCACTGATGAGGTGCTATGCTTTGGATCATGAGCAGTTCCTTTCCTTCTCCATACTCTTCTCTTCCCATCATTCTGGTACAAGTTGATCTTTGTCTCATCTGTCCATAGGATGTTCTTCCAGAACTCTACAGGCTCTTTTAGATGTTTTTTGGCAAACTCTAATCTGGTCTTCCTGTTTTTGAGGCTCACCAATGGTTTACATCTTGTGGTGAACCCTCTGTATTTACTCTGAAGTCTTCTCTTGATGGTGGACTTTGACACAGATACACCTACCTCCTGGAGAGTGTTCTTGATCTGGACAACTGTTGTGAAGGGGTTTTTCTTCACCAGGGAAATGATTCTTCTGTCATCCACCACAGTTGTCTTCCGTGGTCTTCCGGGTCTTCTGGTGTTGCTGAGCTCACCAGTGCGTTCTTTCTTCTTCAGAATGTACCAAACAGTTGATTTGGCCACACCTAATGTGTTTGCTATCTCTCTGATGGTTTTGTTATTTTTCATCCTAATGATGGCTTGCTTCACGGATAGTGACAGCTCTTTGGACTTCATATTGAGAGTTGACCGCAACAGATTCCAAACACAAATACCACACCTGAAATGAACTCTAGACCTTTTATCTACTCCTTGTAAATGAAATAACGAGGGAATTACACACACCTGACCTTGGAACAGCTGAGCAGCCAATTGTCCAATTACTTTTGGTCCCTTAAAAAGAGGGTGGCCACATTTGAATTTGTTGTAGTTCCTACACCGTTCACCTGATTTGGATGTAAATACCCTCAAAATACCCTGTCTGTCTGTCATATATATATATATGGATGTAAATACCCTCAAAATACCCTGTCTGTCTGTCATATATATATATATATATATATATATATGGATGTAAATACCCTCAAAATACCCTGTCTGTCTGTATGTATGTGTGTATATATATATATTTATTAACAAGGCAGCAGGCAGAATCAACACAGACAAGTTCTACGAAAACAAAATACTTTTATTTTTTCTAACAAAAAATCATCACAGATTGTGTTTCTGTGTGTACATGTTCATGTGTGTGTCTGTGTCTATGTGGGCTTGGTGAGCAGTGTGTGTACAGTCTGTGTACTGTGTGTGTACATGTTGCGTGTGTCTATGTGGGCTTGGTGAGCTGTGTGTGCACTGTGTGTGTACTGTGTGTGTACATGTTGCGTGTGTCTATGTGGGCTTGGTGAGCTGTGTGTGTACTCTGTGTGTGTACTCTGTGTGTGTACTCTGTGTGTGTACACTGTGTGTGTACATGTTGCGTGTGTCTATGTGGGCTTGGTGAGCTGTGTGTGTACTCTGTGTGTGTACTCTGTGTGTGTACTCTGTGTGTGTACACTGTGTGTGTACATGTTGCGTGTGTCTATGTGGGCTTGGTGAGCTGTGTGTGTACACTGTGTGTGTACATGTTGCGTGTGTCTATGTGGGCTTGGTGAGCAGCTGGCTGGAGAAGTCGTACAGGTCTTTGTTGACCTTCTTCAGAGTCTGAACTTCCTCCTCGAGCTCCGACACTCGAACCTTCGTGTTCTCTCCGTCACCGAACAGGTTCTGAAACAGAACCGACTCATCAGATAGAACCACACAATCATAAAGCATCTACAGACGCCATTCATGCGATATCATCTACAGACGCCATTCATGCGATATCATCTACAGACGCGATTCATGCGATATCATCTACAGACGCCATTCATGCGATATCATCTACAGACGCGATTCATGCGATATCATCTACAGACGCCATTCGTGCGATATCATCTACAGACGCCATTCGTGCGATATCATCTACAGACGCCATTCGTGCGATATCATCTACAGACGCCATTCATGCGATATCATCTACAGACGCCATTCGTGCGATATCATCTACAGACGCCATTCGTGCGATATCATCTACAGACGCCATTCGTGCGATATCATCTACAGACGCCATTCGTGCGATATCATCTACAGACGCCATTCATGCGATATCATCTACAGACGCCATTCGTGCGATATCATCTACAGACGCCATTCGTGCGATATCATCTACAGACGCCATTCGTGCGATATCATCTACAGACGCCATTCGTGCGATATCATCTACAGACGCGATTCATGCGATAACATCTACAGATGTGATTCATGCGATATCATCTACAGACGCGATTCATGCGATATCATCTACAGACGCCATTCATGCGATATCATCTACAGACGCGATTCATGCGATATCATCTACAGACGCCATTCGTGCGATATCATCTACAGACGCCATTCGTGCGATATCATCTACAGACGCCATTCGTGCGATATCATCTACAGACGCCATTCATGCGATATCATCTACAGACGCCATTCGTGCGATATCATCTACAGACGCCATTCGTGCGATATCATCTACAGACGCCATTCGTGCGATATCATCTACAGACGCCATTCGTGCGATATCATCTACAGACGCCATTCATGCGATATCATCTACAGACGCCATTCGTGCGATATCATCTACAGACGCCATTCGTGCGATATCATCTACAGACGCCATTCGTGCGATATCATCTACAGACGCCATTCGTGCGATATCATCTACAGACGCCATTCGTGCGATATCATCTACAGACGCGATTCATGTGATATCATCTACAGACGCGATTCATGCGATAACATCTACAGATGTGATTCATGCGATATCATCTACAGACGCGATTCATGCGATATCATCTACAGACGCGATTCATGTGATATCATCTACATTCATGTGATAACATCTACAGACATGATCTCACTTCCATAGAACAGTTAAACATAACATGAAACATTAAAAACGGCTGATAACTGATCAATAATACATTATTATTTAAGTGCTGACAAGTAATATTGATTATTTAAGAGAGCAGACATCGCGTGTCTCGTTTTTTCCAGGCTGTGTGACATTTTGTATTTTTGTCTGACATTTAGTTTGTTCACAGGCGCTGACCTTTGACCTCTGACTAACATCATGAGTCTGTTGAGTCACATGGTGCCTCTGACTGAAACCCTGATGAGTCTGAGACATGAAGGTAGAAAGCAGGTCACACCTGGTGGACGCCTTAAGCCCCGCCCCCTCACCTTGTCAGTCACGGCGTTCATCAAACATTGCAGCCTATCAGCTTTCTGCAGGTACGTCTGCTCATCCTCCTGAAAACACAGGAAGAACATTTCAAAATAAAAATATATGTTAACCGGTTTTCAAACAGCTCAGCTTTCTGTTTGCAGAATAAAGTGACATCACACTAGGGCTGTGCGGTAAACCGGTTTCAAATATCCATACGGTATGAATGTTTCATATACCGTCATACCGGTGCAGAGCCGCAACACAACAGTTTGTAACACTAATAATTGTACATTTAGAAAATTACACCGCCGAACTGCATGCTGGGTAGAGCTCGCCCACTATCACAACAAGAAGAAACTCTGTCGCAGGAAGAGACCCTTCCGGTCTGTCTCTTCCTGTTTTTTTTCACCTACATTCCCCTGGGTCCTAGGTCCCTCCATGTTTACCTTCCTAACACCCTCTATGTACCAACGTACAAACAGCTGCTCACCACTAACAGCTGTTCAGTTGGCAGGCGGTCCATTTCGGCGTCAATGAATGAATGCCTTTACTCGTAAAAAAATACTGTGATATACCGTGAAACCTCCAGAATCTTACAAAATACCGTGATATGAATTTTTGGCCATACCGCCCAGCCCTTCGTCACACACGTGTATCACAGATGGCGTCGTCTCACGGGTCACCTGACTCACCTGTGCGTAGAGCCCCAAGCGGACGCACACCTCGCCCGACTCCCCGCCCTCGGGGGCGTGCAGGTGTCGGCTGAAGCGCGGCAGAGGGATGGCGGGCCGGCTGTCTGGCAGAAACATGTTCGCTGGAGCCGCCACGATGATGGCGTTCGTCACCGGACCTGAACACACAGACAGGAAGTGATGTCAGAGGACAGTTACTACAGAGACTGAATGAGGGCCAAACACTCACATCTTTAATAATCTGCACCTCCTGATTCGTTTCATTATTGATTAATCTGCTGATTTATAATTTTAGTGTCTTCAGATGTTTTGATAAATGCCCCAAATAATTCATCAGGATTCATTTTCAGTTAAATGAGAACAGCTGGTTCACCTTAAAAGCCAACAACCGCACGAGTCTGAGCCACGGAGGCTTTCCTTCCCCTACAGACACATGGCACTGCTACTTTCACCGCTACACCGCCACACAGCTACAGCGTCACACCTCTACAGCGCCACACAGCTACACCTCTACAGCGCCACACCTCTACAGCGCCACACAGCTACACCTCTACAGCGCCACACCTCTACAGCGCCACACAGCTACACCTCTACAGCGCCACACCTCTACAGCGCCACACAGCTACACCTCTACAGCGCCACACCTCTACAGCGCCACACAGCTACACCTCTACACAGCTACACCTCTACACAGCCACACAGCTACACCTCTACACAGCTACAGCGCCACACAGCTACACCGCCACACCTCTACAGCGCCATACAGCTACAGCGAGCCCAAAACGGAACATTAAACGTTCAGAACATCTGACGGAGATGAAGACACCAAACAAAGTTTGAATTTGCTCTTCAGCTTGAAACAACTTGAGACTAAGATGTGGTTCTGTAAAAAGAAGATTGTTCATTTATTTGTAGATGATTGGAAGCGTGGACTGTGGAGTAGATCAATGATTAGCTGTGAGGTGGGATCAAGTCCTCATCATCCTCAGAACTGTGCAACATGAGGAAGAGTTCCCCTGTGACATCCAGATCAACGAAGGCAAACACAGATGGAAACGAACAACGTTCTGCGTGAAGCAGAGCGGCGGCTCAAACATCACAGGACAGAACGTGTCCTGTTCAAAAGTTCTCAACTTCCTTTGAAGGATTCACTGTAAAATATTAAAGCTGCTCAAGTTCTGAAGTAAAATATTTAAACGGCTCGAGTGTCTCATGTTCTCTGAAAGAAACACTCGGCAGATGGTCATCTCTGACCTCACCGTGACATCACCGAGCTGGTCCCAAAGCCGAAGCTCTAGGTCCAGACCTGGATCCACAACGGGGTTCAGAGACCAGCTCAGAACAAATCTACCTCGAGGTGAAAAGAAGCAGCTGAGGTGAAGATGGTGGAGACTAAATATTACATGTTTGATACCCTTTACTGCAGCACTCCACTGACAGACTATCAATACTTCATATACAGTGGCTTGCAAAAGTATTCATACCCCTTGAACGTTTCCACATTTTGTCACATTACACGCCACAAACATAAATATATTTGATTGGAATTTTATGTGAAAGACCAACACAAAGTGTCACACAATTGTGAAGTACAAAGAAAATTATACATGATTTTAAATTTTTTTCACAAATAAAAAACTGAAAAGTGTAGTGTGCAAAATTATTCAGCCCCCTTTTCTCTGAGTGCAACCAATTGCCTTCAGAAGTTGCCTGATGACTGCTGAATGATTGAATGTTGACCGGATGACTAAATAGAGTCCACCTGTGTGTAATCTAATCTCAGTACAAATACGAAATGTAATGTAAAAATACAGCTGTTCTGTGACGGCTTCAGAGGTTTGTTAAGAGAATATTGGGGAGCAAACAGGACCATGAAGTCCAAGGAACACACCAGACAGGTCAGAGATAAAGTTGTGGAGAAGTTTAAAGCAGGGTTAGGCTATAAAAAGATTTCCCAAGCTTTGAACATGTCACGGAGCTCTGTTCAATCCATTATCCGGAAATGGAAAGAGTATGGCACAACTGCAAACCTACCAAGACACGGCCGTCCACCTAAACTTACAGGCCGAACAAGGAGAGCACTGACAAGAGATGCAGCCAAGAGGCCCATGGTGACTCTGGACGAACTGCAGAGATCCACAGCTCAGATGGGGGAATCCGTCCACAGGACAACTATTGGGCGTGCACTCCACAAATCTGGCCTTTATGGAAGAGTGGCAAGAAGAAATCCATTGTTAAAAGAAAACCATAAGAAGTCCCGTTTGCAGTTTGCCAGAAACCATGTGGGGGACACAGCAAACATGTGGAAGAAGGTGCTCTGGTCAGATGAGACCAAAATTGAACTTTTTGGCCTAAATGCAAAACGTTATGTGTGGCGGAAACCTAACACTGCACATCAACCTGAACACACCATCCCCACTGTCAAACATGGTGGTGGTAGCATGATGCTCTGGGGTGCTTCTCTTCAGCAGGGACAGGGAAGTTGGTCAGAGTTGATGGGAAGATGGATGGAGCCAAATACAGGGCAATCTTGGAAGAAAACCTGTTGGAGTCTGCAAAATACTTGAGACTGAGGCGGAGGTTCACCTTCCAGCAGGACAACGACCCTAAACATAAAGCCAGGGCTACAATGGAATGGTTTAAAACAAAACATATTCATGTGTTAGAATGGCCCAGTCAAAGTCCAGACCTAAATCCCATCGAGAATCTGTGGCAAGATCTGAAAACCGCCGTTCACAAATGTTTTGCAAAGAAGAATGGGCAAACATCTCAGTCTCTAGATGTGCAAAGCTGGTAGAGACATAGCCCAAAAGACTTGCAGCTGTAATTGCAGCAAAAGGCGGTTCCACAAAGTATTGACTCAGGGGGGCTGAATAATTTTGCACACTGCACTTTTCAGTTTTTTATTTGTGAAAAAAATTTAAAAACATGTATAATTTTCTTTGTACTTCACAATTGTGTGACAATTTGTGTTGGTCTTACACATAAAATTCCAATAAAATATATTTATGTTTGTGGCGTGTAATGTGACAAAATGTGGAAACGTTCAAGGGGTATGAATACTTTTGCAAGCCACTGTAGACTAGATCAATACTTCATATAGACTAGATCAATACTTGTTGATGGATCTGTGATCAATGTGCACCAGTCAGAATCTCGGTTCATGTCACATGGGACGGATTCTGTTTCAGCTTTCAGCCATAAGGTTATTTATAGTTACACACAAATATATAAATGCACACACACTTATATTCTGAGTATTTTATATTCTGGGGAGTATTGTATCATATCAGTAGTACAAAATATTAAAGTTCATGCAGCAGCTGCCTGGCTGCATGAATCTCAACAAGCAACCAAAAGGGAAAACCTTCAGGTACCAAGCTTCCACTCTCAGTCTGGGGTCTATAGTTGGGACTGGCTCAGGTCTATAGTTGGGACTGGCTCAGGTCTATAGTTGGGACTGGCTCAGGTCTATAGTTGGGACTGGCTCAGGTCTATAGTTGGGACTGGCTCAGGTCTATAGTTGGGACTGGCTCAGGTCTATAGTTGGGACTGGCTCAGGTCTATAGTTGGGACTGGCTCAGGTCTATAGTTGGGACTGGTTCAGGTCTATAGTTGGGACTGGCTCAGGTCTATTGCTTCTGTCCATCCGGGGAGAGGGATCCTCATCTGTTGCTCTTCTGACACCAGTTCAACACTCTTCTCTGACTCCAGTTCAACACTGCATTACACACATGAACCAGGCCAGCAGCACATGTGGAAATACTATATTGATATCAGTAGGATTCAGTAGGATTCTCACTACTGACCACTGTGTGTCTTTATGGTTCTCACTACTGACCACTGTGTCTTTATGGTTCTCACTACTGACCACTGTGTCTTTATGGTTCTCGTGAGGGGGCGGGGCTTACCTTTGTGGGCGAGGCAGCGGATGCTCTGTTTGCTTTGGACGTCCCAAAGTCGAACCGTCTCGTCATGTGACCCAGAGAGGAGGAGCGTCCCGTCCATGGACACAGAGAGACACGTCACCAAGTTCCTGAGAGTCACAAGAATGTAGACTGTGTATACCTTCCTACTGACCTCAGATCAGATCTCTAGACTATACCTCCTAGAGGATTCCTACTGACCTCAGATCTCTAGACTGTGTATACCTTCCTACTGACCTCAGATCAGATCTCTAGACTGTGTATACCTTCCTACTGACCTCAGATCACTAGACTGTGTATACCTTCCTACTGACCTCAGATCACTAGACTGTGTATACCTTCCTACTGACCTCAGATCACTAGTCTGTGTATACCTTCCTACTGACCTCAGATCAGATCTCTAGACTGTGTATACCTTCCTACTGACCTCAGATCAGATCTCTAGACTATGTATACCTTCCTACTGACTTCAGATCAGATCTCTAGACTATGTATACCTTCCTATTGACCTCAGATCAGATCACTAGACTATGTATACCTTCCTACTGACCTCAGATCACTAGACTGTGTATACCTTCCTACTGACC
>JBAMJR010000506.1:92500-95000 GCA_038501785.1 Myoxocephalus aenaeus | reverse complement strand
GCACCCCCCACCCCCGCTGTCCTCCTCCGGGCGCCAGGAGTGAAGCTCGCCTGGAGCGCCACATGAGCTCGGGCCGGCGCTGTTTAGGCTACTCTTGGTGGGCCCTGCTCCAGCAGTTATAGATACCATGGTGAAAAGAAAGGCAGAGCAGGTGCCCCAGAAAAAGGTCTGCCTAACGTTTAAACATGAGTGGCTAGATGAAATAGTCCAAACTGACACAGGTAGGATGAAACTTTCAGACATATTTAAATATGAGGAAAGCAAATTCTGCTCGGAGGCAAAAGCGAAAGGAGAGTTCGCTCGTGGGAAAACGTGTTTCTCTTTTGGTTAACCTGTTTTTCAGATGCTGTTCTTCAGAGACATGTGTCTTCCATAGGCCTGCAGACAAGATGAGCCACATAGCCAGATAGGCCTATCTCCCTCAATGACATTCAAATTTTTTGTTTGTTGATATGTTTTGTAGCCTAGTTTGTTGCAAACCATTCCAGTTATTAAATTGTTTATATAGGCTACCTTTAGGAAAAATGACACCATGTCAATTTAATAGGCCTATAATTATTGTTAAGCACTGCATTAGCATTTTTCTTTCAATGAAGTTCCACTTAAATGTTGTACCTGCTGAGAAATGACTAAACACTTTTGATACTTTTATTTTTTATATATATCATTATCAGTCATAACCTCCCCTTATTGAAGTTAAACAAAGATCCTTTAAGTTCAACTAAACTGACTGGTAAAACACCATCATTAAAATGTTCCCAAAGTCCAGCCATTATAAAGGATATTGAATAAATACCAACCTTGTATACATATTGATGCATTTGCTGTCATCTCTTTGAATCCCCTATGGCTAACGCAGGCTTGTGGTCATTTTCGGCAGGTCGCGTGGTTGCGAATTGCTCACAGTGCTGAAATGTGCGCTCAGAAATAAAAGAAATTGCTCAGTGCCGGAAAAAATTAGAGGGAACATTGGTTGGAGGGTTAACCCTAAGGGGGGTCCCCTAACCCTAACAATCACTTTGATCAACACAATGTTGTCCGTCAGCGTACAAACAGTTGACTAAACGTTGTTTATTCCAGACTGAGTCCTGAACGGGTCCTGGGGGTCAGCAGCATGACGTCATGCACAGCAGACGATGCATGGAAACCAGAAGAACCGGTAGCGCTTGATTCTGGTAATCAGGGTTACCTTCCTCTGGGTCTCCCACATGTTGATGACGTTCGTGCCCAGTGGTTACGGTTAGGGGCTCTACAGCAGGTGAGTTAGGGTTAGGGGCTCTACGGCAGGTGAGTTAGGGTTAGGGGCTCTACGGCAGGTGAGTTAGGGTTAGGGGCTCTACGGCAGGTGAGTTAGGGTTAGGGGCTCTACGGCAGGTGAGTTAGGGTTAGGGGCTCTACGGCAGGTGAGTTAGGGTTAGGGGCTCTACGGCAGCTGAGTTAGAGTTAGGGGCTCTACGGCAGCTGAGTTAGGGGCTCTACGGCAGCTGAGTTAGGGGCTCTACGGCAGCTGAGTTAGGGTTAGGGGCTCTACGGCAGCTGAGTTAGGGGCTCTACGGCAGGTGAGTTAGGGGCTCTACGGCAGGTGAGTTAGGGGCTCTACGGCAGGTGAGTTAGGGGCTCTACGGCAGGTGAGTTAGGGTTAGGGGCTCTACGGCAGCTGAGTTAGGGGCTCTACGGCAGCTGAGTTAGGGGCTCTACGGCAGCTGAGTTAGGGGCTCTACGGCAGCTGAGTTAGGGGCTCTACGGCAGCTGAGTTAGGGGCTCTACGGCAGCTGAGTTAGGGGCTCTACGGCAGCTGAGTTAGGGTTAGGGGCTCTACGGCAGGTGAGTTAGGGTTAGGGGCTCTACGGCAGGTGAGTTAGGGGCTCTACGGCAGGTGAGTTAGGGGCTCTACGGCAGGTGAGTTAGGGGCTCTACGGCAGGTGAGTTAGGGTTAGGGGCTCTACGGCAGCTGAGTTAGGGTTAGGGGCTCTACAGCAGGTGAGTTAGGGTTAGGGGCTCTACAGCAGGTGAGTTAGGGTTAGGGGCTCTACAGCAGGTGAGTTAGGGGCTCTACAGCAGGTGAGTTAGGGGCTCTACAGCAGCTGAGTTAGGGGCTCTACAGCAGCTGAGTTAGGGGCTCTACAGCAGCTGAGTTAGGGGCTCTACAGCAGCTGAGTTAGGGGCTCTACGGCAGCTGAGTTAGGGGCTCTACGGCAGCTGAGTTAGGGGCTCTACGGCAGGTGAGTTAGGGGCTCTACGGCAGCTGAGTTAGGGTTAGGGGCTCTACGGCAGCTGAGTTAGGGGCTCTACGGCAGCTGAGTTAGGGGCTCTACGGCAGCTGAGTTAGGGGCTCTACGGCAGCTGAGTTAGGGTTAGGGGCTCTACAGCAGGTGAGTTAGGGTTAGGGGCTCTACAGCAGGTGAGTTAGGGTTAGGGGCTCTACAGCAGGTGAGTTAGGGGCTCTACAGCAGGTGAGTTAGGGGCTCTACAGCAGGTGAGTTAGGGGCTCTACAGCAGG
>JBAMJR010000506.1:0-80000 GCA_038501785.1 Myoxocephalus aenaeus | reverse complement strand
ACACACACACACACACACACACACACACAGTGACACACACACACACACACACAGTGACACACACACACATACAGACATACACACACACACACAGAGTGACACACACACAGTGACACACACACACACACACACACACACACACACACACAGTGACACACACACAGTGACACACACACAGTGACACACACACAGTGGCACACACACAGTGACACACACACAGTGACACACACACACACAGTGGCACACACACAGTGACACACACACACACAGTGACACACACACACAGAGTGACACACACACACACACACACAGTGACACACACACACAGTGACACACACACACAGTGACACACACACACAGAGTGACACACACACACACAGAGTGACACACACACACACTCACACACACCCGTCAGGTTAATTCTCTGACGAGCTGCTCAGTTTAATCCTCCTTCCCCGTCACACCGACCAATCAGAGCTCTCCCCTCCCCCACCCACCGTGTGTGTGTGTGTGTGTGTGTGTGTGTTCAGTCTCTTTGTGTCATCTCGGTTGCCGTGGCAGCAGTTTGAGGACGGACCTCGTATGAAGCGTCGCTGCATTCCTCTGAGAGCCGACCACACACTGTGAGTACACACACACTGTGAGTAACACACACTGTGAGTAACACACACACTGTGAGTAACACACACACTGTGAGTACACACACACTGTGAGTACACACACACTGTGAGTAACACACACACTGTGAGTACACACACACTGTGAGTAACACACACACTGTGAGTACACACACACTGTAAGTAACACACACTGTGAGTACACACACACTGTGAGTAACACACACACTGTGAGTACACACACTGTGAGTACACACACACTGTGAGTACACACACACTGTGAGTAACACACACACTGTGAGTAACACACACACTGTGAGTAACACACACACTGTGAGTACACACACACTGTGAGTACACACACACTGTGAGTAACACACACTGTGAGTACACACACACTGTGAGTACACACACTGTGAGTACACACACACTGTGAGTACACACACACTGTGAGTACACACACTGTGAGTACACACACACTGTGAGTACACACACACTGTGAGTAACACACACACTGTGAGTAACACACACACTGTGAGTACACACACACTGTGAGTACACACACACTGTGAGTAACACACACACTGTGAGTACACACACACTGTGAGTACACACACTGTGAGTACACACACACTGTGAGTACACACACACTGTGAGTAACACACACACTGTGAGTACACACACACTGTGAGTACACACACACTGTGAGTAACACACACACTGTGAGTAACACACACACTGTGAGTACACACACACTGTGAGTACACACACTGTGAGTACACACACACTGTGAGTACACACACACTGTGAGTACACACACACTGTGAGTAACACACACACTGTGAGTAACACACACACTGTGAGTACACACACACTGTGAGTACACACACACTGTGAGTACACACACACTGTGAGTACACACACACTGTGAGTACACACACACTGTGAGTACACACACTGTGAGTACACACACACTGTGAGTACACACACACTGTGAGTACACACACACTGTGAGTACACACACACTGTGAGTACACACACACTGTGAGTACACACACACTGTGAGTACACACACACTGTGAGTAACACACACACTGTGAGTAACACACACACTGTGAGTACACACACACTGTGAGTACACACACACTGTGAGTACACACACACTGTGAGTACACACACACTGTGAGTACACACACACTGTGAGTACACACACACTGTGAGTAACACACACACTGTGAGTAACACACACACTGTGAGTACACACACACTGTGAGTACACACACACTGTGAGTACACACACACTGTGAGTAACACACACACTGTGAGTAACACACACACTGTGAGTACACACACACTGTGAGTAACACACACACTGTGAGTACACACACACTGTGAGTACACACACACTGTGAGTACACACACACTGTGAGTACACACACACTGTGAGTAACACACACACTGTGAGTAACACACACACTGTGAGTACACACACACTGTGAGTACACACACACTGTGAGTAACACACACACTGTGAGTACACACACACTGTGAGTACACACACACTGTGAGTACACACACACTGTGAGTAACACACACACTGTGAGTACACACACACTGTGAGTAACACACACACTGTGAGTACACACACACTGTGAGTAACACACACACTGTGAGTAACACACACACTGTGAGTACACACACACTGTGAGTAACACACACACTGTGAGTACACACACACTGTGAGTAACACACACACTGTGAGTAACACACACACTGTGAGTACACACACACTGTGAGTACACACACTGTGAGTACACACACACTGTGAGTACACACACACTGTGAGTACACACACACTGTGAGTAACACACACACTGTGAGTACACACACACTGTGAGTACACACACTGTGAGTACACACACACTGTGAGTACACACACACTGTGAGTACACACACACTGTGAGTAACACACACACTGTGAGTACACACACACTGTGAGTACACACACTGTGAGTACACATACACTGTGAGTACACACACTGTGAGTACACACACACTGTGAGTACACACACTGTGAGTAACACACACACTGTGAGTACACACACACTGTGAGTAACACACACACTGTGAGTACACACACTGTGAGTAACACACACACTGTGAGTACACACACACTGTGAGTACACACACACTGTGAGTAACACACACACTGTGAGTAACACACACACTGTGAGTACACACACTGTGAGTACACACACACTGTGAGTACACACACACTGTGAGTAACACACACACTGTGAGTAACACACACACTGTGAGTAACACACACACTGTGAGTAACACACACACTGTGAGTAACACACACACTGTGAGTAACACACACACTGTGAGTAACACACACACTGTGAGTAACACACACACTGTGAGTACTGTAATGGAAGTTTTTCCTAGTAGATCTGTTAAGAAGGAATGATGTCTCTCTTAATCAAAGTTGTCTTAAGTCCGTTTATTCCTGCAGGAAGGAAAAGTCTGTCACCGGTCATAGCAGCCTGTGACACAAGATTCAAAGAAGCACCGTCATCAGGCCCCTTTTAACACAATCAGGTCTCCGCCCCCAAACCCCCATCAAGGACCCAAAGTTCCTAATCTTCTCGAGAAACGTAAACACCCCCGCTTCCCGTGGCCAGAGCAGGGAAACATTTCCCTTGAACTGGGAAATCAGCCTCTTTTACGACCCCCCATATACAAATGAAGGACAATCAACAGTCCTTTGATCCCAGCCATTCGGTCTTCATCTCTGAGGGTCATTTAAGGTTCGATTTGGGCCCTCTCGTCTTTCAACAAGACAACACTATATTTTACCATTACATTCCACTCTTTTGATTACATCATAATCACACAGTATGCAAAAATATAGCTTGTACATCATATTACGGAATCCTATAAGGTACAAATTCATTCATGGTTTAAAACACTACATTACTAGACAACACGTAAAAAATAAAATAAAAACAATTTCAAAGAGAGGTATTTCTTGGTGCGTAGCAAGCATACATAAAACCCTTTTTGTTTTACACAGGAGATTCGTCGTCAGAGGATGAGACCTCGTCAATGTCCTTAGAGTCGTCGTAGTAATCTGGACTAAGACATAAATCAGTCGTGTCGAGTCGTATGTCACTTGAGTCTGAAAGTTGTGTGTATTGCACCATCTGTATGGAAATGATCTGTAATACGCAACGTTTCACCAAGGGAATAATACAGCATGTACAAACACAAACACACAGTAGAATGAGGGTGATAGGTAAACCAGAGCACAGGTTCCCGCCCATGCTGGAGTTAGCATCTGGAACCAGTGATCTCCACACAGCCAAACATGCCATGTGAGACTCCCTGTACCTTAATCAGCTGGCCAGTGAACTAAGTATTTATATGTGGAGTTAAGTAAACTTGCATTGGCTATACCTGGTTTCAGTGACACTAAACATTCGCTAATATTGAACGGAGCGTGACTACATGTTGCATTATGGGTCACAACACACCCAGTGGTTGTCCATAAATATCTCCTTTTAGTCTGTCTTAATAAGGTCTGTGAAGGCACAGAGTGCCTGTGTCGCTGTGACTTAGGTTTGACAGGAGTCGTCTGTTTATGCGAGTGTGGGAAAAGGGAACAGACAAAACACGATTCATTATAGCCGGTGTCTTTGTGAATTTACTTATTGTCGCCATCCAAACGTTGGTGCTTAGGGACCCTTCATTATCAGCATATTGCACCCATGGAGCGATGTGTTTAAGTTGTTGGACTATCTGTGTCTGTGCGATCAGCTGAGTTTTACCCGTTTCCACTACATCAATGTAAAACGCGCCGCATGGATCGGTGTCCTCTAGATAAGCAAACACAATATAATAACCACTGTCAGATATCTTAGCATCCCTTAACATAAGCAAGACTACTGGGGCGTACGGTTATGTTTGGTTGGTTACTGTTATTATACTGAGTGCGGTGGTGTCATTCCTAAGTTCTAGTCAGAGTATCGTGTGGTGGAGTTAGTGATGCAGTTGTTTTGTTCAACAAGTCGGTCAGTCGAGTTGAGAAGTCTGGTTGTATGTGGGAAATGTACAAAAGCAAAAGCAAAATAACTGCACATGCTACAATAAACATTAAACATATACTCAGCCGTGTGCCACAAAAGAGACGGAAAGGATTTCACGGTCGATTCATTTCAGGCATGATGATGAGATGATGAAACAGTCAACCAACTGGTTTGTGTGAACAGTTATGTTTAACTTCATCATGTTGTCCAAGTAGAAGCCGTTTATACAGATCCATGTACTCGTCCATATCAGACTCAGACCGGTCCGGTGGCAGCTCTGGAGCAAAAGCCTCCGCCAGCTTCATCAGGTTCCACCTGCAGATAGCTTACTGTGCCTGTTAGGAGTATCGGCCAGAGTTGTCGGAGGTCTCTACAGAGGCAGCTCTGGTGGTGGGGACACCCAGGAAGTGCATCACCTCGCTGCACAGGAACTCTATGCTGGAGCGCAGGACCTGTGGCTTCCTTCGGAAGTGCAGCTACTCAGCTACCTGTAGCTTCTTGGTCACGGTACGGACACGATGCCAGCACCCCGGAGTGCAGGGATGAGACGCACCAGCACGGAGCCACAGCGGCCAGTCACCTTGCAGGGCATGGTGTGGGGCTTGCCGCTTGTCCAGGACCTTGGCAGTTGAGTTGGTGACACAGAACCGTACCAGTCCGTCACTCGGTGTCGGTTGGTTCAGCTGGAGCTGGGACGTGTTTGCAGTGGGTCGCTCGTTCCCAGGTGGCTCGTTCTGCCATCTTAGCTGCTGTGTGGGTCACCAACAAGATCTGGAAATGGGCCTTGCCATCGCTTCGCCTTCCAGTTCTTCTCCCTGAAGTCTTTAAACTGGAGTCGGTACAGCTGGTGCTACCTGTTTTCTGACACTGGATAGAGATATTAATGCAGTAGGTCAACATTGCATTTCATGTATCGTTGTTGAGGGAGGACGTTCCCTCGGACTTCCCACACCAATGTGGAGTGCAAAAAGGATTTTGGATGGACCCAAGTTGCTGCGTGTTTGTCCTCTCATCCTGATGTGCATCAAAGCAGTGAGCTGAGCCCTGGGGGAGAGCTGTGTCTTTACAACACTTAGCCAATCTACATAACAACAACCCTTTTGTTATCAGGGATGATCGTTAGTTTCACAGTGGCAGTGGTTTTTTATACAATGTTGTGAGGCAAGAGGACACAACTGGATTGAAAAACAAAACTGTCAATTGCTCTGTTTGACTTAATTCATCTATTAAAATCTTGCAGGTCTCCTGACAATCTAAGCAGTAGAGTTAGAGCCAAGAGGAACTTGACTCACTCAGACCATATGTCTGCTATACTTAACAGTACTTTTATCTTCAGCATATGTTCAAACTGGAACCTGTCGAGAAAATCTTAAATGAATCAATTTGTTATCTATTAGACAACCATTCCATCCCTTTGTCGCAAGGTGATCTAACCATGCGACAAACCCAACACATTGAGAAGAAAAAACATTTAGGGAGACAAGACCTCCCATAAGATCTGAGAAATCTAAAACGACCAAGTCAGCTGCCTATGCAGAGAAATGATGAGGAAGAGAATCATATACAAAAGTGGCCCAATCTGAATTAACATCAAAACCAATATGATCAGCTCCCATAGACAGATCACGTGATTTGGACTCATCCACCTAGAGAATGAAATCAAGGTTAGACAAATGAATATCAGAGAGGTTTAGACGAGGAGTTCACAGAACTTGGAGTTCTGCAAAACAGTTCCGCCATCCTCAGGTTCTGGAAAACGAAATTTAGGGTTAAAAACATTGCAGCGTTTAACCGTGACATTCAGCATGTCAAAGAGACACGTGTGATAACGCAGGTAACGTGCTGCGGAAAGGTGAGACGATTTCTGTTCGAGGAGAATCAACGAAACCGAATGTGGAACCAGTAAAGTTAGTGGAGCATAACCCACTATGTCACGAGAGGCCATGAGAGCCTTCTCTGCAGCTGCCACTACGCGGAGAAAATGTGGTAAACCTGCAACGACAGGATCGAGTTTTGCGGAGAAATATACAACCAGTCGCAAGTTATTGCCATGAGACTGTAAGAGAACCGATGTCATAAAGCCAGAACGTTCATCAACCGTTTGAGTGAACGGTTTGTGAGGATCAGGCAGACCCAAAGTGGGTGGAGTCTGTAAGGCGCATTTCATAACTGTGAAAGTTTCTGAGGCTGCAGGGAGCCACTGAATTTTGTCATGAGCAATACGATTTTTACCATGTATCAATGCGGACAGTTCAAGCTGAGAGTAATTTGGAATAAATGAACGATAGTAAGAACATATGCCCAAAAATGACATTTGTTTCGTTGGTTGAAGTTTTGGAAGCGTCACAATTGAGGCAATGCGTGTAGACGAGAGTGTTTTGCCTTTACCGGAAATATCGTGACCTAGGAAATGGACATTCTGTGAAACAAACTGTAGTTTAGACAGGCTGGCCTAATGTCCCTCCGCTGCCCTGTGTGTTACAGGGGTCACTGTACCCGTCTCCCACTGTTTCTGTGAGGGAGAGGCAATCAAAGGGTAATTAACACATGACACCCAGGAAGTGCCTTGAGTCAACACAAGAGCCTCCAAGCCATCTCACAACAGCCCCAATGAGGCGAGCAGATGCACACAGTCCACTGTCAAAACCAAAGCAAATCAAAATTGCCACAAAACAAAAAATGTTGCATCCAATGATACTTGAGATTAAAAAAATTATGGTGTACGGATTTGGAAACAGTGACTTACAAATGGACTTCTGCATTAACTGCCTGTAAGTCCTTGACAAACCCCCACTCTTTTGGTGCTCCGTTATCTCTGATCTTCCTCAAAGGAAAAATGTAAGTACTGACAGGTGAGCTATTGCAGGGGATGATTACGCCTGCCTGCAAAAGAAAGTTAACACAGGAGTTATGCCATCAATAGCTTAGTGATGTTTTGCAAAGCCGAAACAAGAATTTAGGTGTGATGCCCACAGGTTGTGCATTTCTGTCCCACGTCATATTTACCCATCGCCCAGAGGGAAGAGGGAACTTCCTGTAAGGGTGGGGGAGACTGCAGGCGTCAGCAAGAAATGAGACAGTGTGTGGCTTATCATCATCAAACAAATACACAGAGCGTAAGGCAGATGTGCAGAATAGAAGTGTAGAATAGTTTTTTGTGAATACCTGTGCGCGGTGAATACATCACCTGAAAATCACCTGTTGCTTTCCAATCTGTGATAGACTGAAATTTCAGCACAAAATATCCCAAGTCTCTACATTGATCAGTCTGACACCTGAACAAGGAGACGTGTGGGTAGGAGGAGTCCACTTTAAGCAGCTGTTTCCAGGGTCTGTGAGGATAACAGAAAACTGTACATCTTCGATTAGACCACACATAGTAGAACATTGGAGAATATAATTCAAATCCTAAAACAAATGTATTCATATGTAGCATATTTTCCCAAGGAAACATATGCTGTACACTGCATGTGTGTGGAGCTCATTACTTCTGCAAGATGGGAAATGACCAGAGAACAGTAATGTTCCAGGTCTCTTCCTACTGGAACAAGGATAAGCTTCTGATACACACATCAAAGTGTGATGGGCTATCGTGGACCATGGTCATGTTGGATGGAAGTGCGTACGACTTTTAAACCTTTCAGGTGTGGAAATCAAACTGATTACCATACTTCAGCTTCAAGTCTCTGCTGAAAAAAACTTACAGAAAAGATGCCTGAGCACCAAAAAAATTCATGCTTAGTCCTTTTCTTAAAAAAAAACATACGCGAGTCGAACCGTAAATAATATCTTTTAACGTCAACCCTAAGGTTCCTACAAAATAGACATATTGTCCACTAAGTTTAGGGTGAGACAAAACATTTTGTTCCACAAATCTAAGTTTGTGGTTCTTGAATCTACAAGAAAAAAAACACCTTAAAATCCCCCTACTATCAAAATAGTTTCTGGTAATTTTTAAAAGGCTCAGTGGTATATTATATACATACATTCTGTCCCTGCAACTGACTTTGATGCCCGTTCTAAATATATGATTGTATCTGTGCATGTATGTGCGTGTATGTGCGTGTGTTTGCGGTTAGTAGAGCATGCTTTCCTTCATTTGCATGTGTGTGTGTGTCTTTCTCACCCCTCCTCTCTGCTATTCCAACAGAATTTCGCCCTTTCTCTCTTCATGCCCCCACCTCACGTCAGCCAGATTCCTGATGTCTTTGTGCTTTCTGGACATGGTTTTGTCCCACTGTGGACACTCAAAAGCCCAATGTCCTCTCTGGTAGCAGATGCAGCATTCGTGTCTATCTGCCTGTGATGCCGGTATCCACGTCCACGTCCTCTGCCACGTCTGTTGAATCCTGTGTTCCAACGTGGAGCTTGGTCTCTTGTCATGCGTTGATTTGAGCCAAGTGCAGTTGTTGTTCTTTTGACACAGTCTTTTGTTCTTGTCGGCTGTGTCTTGCTTCTCCGCATGAGGTCTGAGGTGAGCTTTTTCACAGCCCATGCAGCTCAATCTTACTGCTGCAGAGATGGCACTCCTGATTAGCTGGGACCTCACCTCTGGCTTTTGGTTCTTGAAGGCCGCTTGTTTGTTGAATACAGCGTGCAGCTTGGTGTAATATTCTGTCGCTTTCAGCAGCTTGTTGTCTGCAGGCTGTTGATTGGCTGGTGTGAATATGGTGGAGGGCATAAGTCTGAGATCAGGATCCATTCTGTGTGCAACAAGAGAGAAAAGGATTCCCGAGAAGCTTTGTCTGCTCCGGTCATGTTAGCATCTACTTCAGGCATCATTACACATATTACCTTCCTTTCCCTAAATTCTGCATTATCATTCCCCATTTTTAAACACCTTTTATGAACACACTATTTTGTTCAAACAGGTAAACAGTCTAAAGATTCATCCCCATATTTCTTTTTTCTTTTTTCCTTCATCACATCCATTTCCCTTTTACTGTGAACCTCCCATTTTCGTTAGGGTGGTCTAAGTATACTTATTTATTAAATACAGTCGTCACTATAAGTCCCAATTTTAGAAAAATCAAGTGAAAACCGTCAATCGTCTCGATTGGACAGTCAAGGACCTGGAACTACGACCTTCAAGGACCCTAATTGAGTCCTGTATTACATCGCACCACTCAGTCCTGTCTTCCGTGTTAGTCAAGGACCTGGAAATACGATCTTATATCGCATTACTCAGTCCTGTCTTCCCTGTCGGTCAAGGACCTGGAAATACGATCTTATATCGCATTACTCAGTCCTGTCTTCCCTGTCGGTCAAGGACCTGGAAATACGATCTTCAAGGCCCCTAATTGGGTCCTGTATTTTATCGCATTACTCAGTCCTGTCTTCCTTAGTAAAAACGGAATGGATGATGACGAATCAGGAACATTTTACAATTATTTTATGAATCAACACACATTTTAAGTAACAGGCTAAGACAAATTATCATCATTAGAGACCATATCTTTAAACAGAATTTGTTTAATTCTCCGGTTTTATCAATTATTTTACGAAGTTCTACGTCTTCGTAATCTCTAACTCAATTTTAAATTTGGAATATCAACTTCTTACCAGATTTGAAGAAAATTGCTTCCTTGTTTGATCGTTGTGAAGTAGATCTGACTCGTTGGGCACAGGACCCCTCTCTCTTTGTCTAATGAGGTATGGGGCAGAACCAGTTTTTTGGTTCTGAAGTGGCCACTACCCTGCACGCCATCAGAGTTCAGACGAAGCTTCAAACGACCCCACTTCTGACACCAAATGTAATGGAAGTTTTTCCTAGTAGATCTGTTAAGAAGGAATGATGTCTCTCTTAATCAAAGTTGTCTTAAGTCCGTTTATTCCTGCAGGAAGGAAAAGTCTGTCACCGGTCATAGCAGCCTGTGACACAAGATTCAAAGAAGCACCGTCATCAGGCCCCTTTTAACACAATCAGGTCTCCGCCCCCAAACCCCCATCAAGGACCCAAAGTTCCTAATCTTCTCGAGAAACGTAAACACCCCCGCTTCCCGTGGCCAGAGCAGGGAAACATTTCCCTTGAACTGGGAAATCAGCCTCTTTTACGACCCCCCATATACAAATGAAGGACAATCAACAGTCCTTTGATCCCAGCCATTCGGTCTTCATCTCTGAGGGTCATTTAAGGTTCGATTTGGGCCCTCTCGTCTTTCAACAAGACAACACTATATTTTACCATTACAGTACACACACACTGTGAGTACACACACTGTGAGTACACACACACTGTGAGTAACACACACACTGTGAGTACACACACTGTGAGTAACACACACACTGTGAGTACACACACTGTGAGTACACACACACTGTGAGTACACACACTGTGAGTACACACACACTGTGAGTACACACACACTGTGAGTAACACACACACTGTGAGTACACACACACTGTGAGTACACACACACTGTGAGTAACACACACACTGTGAGTACACACACACACTGTGAGTAACACACACACTGTGAGTAACACACACACTGTGAGTACACACACACTGTGAGTAACACACACACTGTGAGTAACACACACTGTAAAATAATTATAATACATGTAGTGTGTTTGTGAAAAACAATTAAACTATAAAATATATATAACTTTGTGATTCTGTTTAGGCCAGCAGAGAAGACTTATATATATATATATATATATATATATATATATATATATATATATATATATAAATATATATATGTATATAAATACATATATGTATATAAATACATATATGTATATAAATACATATATATGTATAGTGAACTGGTCCTTCCTGGTCCCAGTGAACTGGTGAACTGGTCCCAGTCCTGAGTCTTGACTAACGGGGGTCTGTTCACAGGTCGGGGGTCATCCAGGTGAGGTTGGAGGGCGAGGCCTCTTCATCGGTCCACCTGAGCGACTCTTCCAGCATCCAATCAGCTGTCGGGTCTTCAAGGCGACGCCCAGCGGCGTCTCCGACGCGGCGTCTGCGATTTGAGGATGAGACGGAGACGGAGGCGGAGTCTCGTTACCTGGAGCGCCATGGGGGGCAGCGAGGGCCAGGTGTGCTGGTCTCCAGACCCAACCTCAACCACTACGTCCACGGGAGGGCGGGACATGTTGACAGACAGCACAGAGGACGCACGCCTGCGGGGGCGGGGACAGTTTTAGGAGGCGGAGTCAACCTGAACCGCCGTCTACACCCACCTGCACCTGAAAACCAGGGGCGGAGTCTGCACAGACCCCGCCTCAACCTGTGGACTGAGCCCATCAGAGAGACCCACATTGGCTCCGTCACACCTGGTGAGACCGGTGAGAGGGCGGGCCATGCGAGGAGCTCGGCCAACCAGGTGGAGCTTAACGGAAACCAGATGACCGTCTCTCAAGTCACGCCCACCACAGACCTGCCAATTAACCCCTATGCCCCTGATCAGCTGACCACGAACCGCCACGCCTTCTGGTCTCCTCCTTCTGTGACATCATCGCTGAAGGTAGGGCAGGACTCACCTGCAGCCGAGCCCCGCAGACCTCCCCGATCTGGGGCAGAGAGGCAGGACCGGAGCCCTTCTGAGGAAGAGGGAGGTCTGGACCTCAGGATGAAGATCTCCTCTTCCTCCTCAGAAACAACAGGTGAGCATTTACATGAAGGCTCATCGTGGTTCAGTCAGAACCTCGTTATTGAAACTGTATTCTTTCTCATTGCTGATGTAACAACAACTTTGCATTGATAACATACTAACTGTTATAGTAACTAGTGAAAGGCTCTTTTTAATCTGAAACCATAAACTGTTCCAGACCAGTTTATCCACGCAGGTGAGGCGGCGGCTCTGGTCGAGGTCGCTGATGAAAGCACTGTGGACATCTTGAGGGATTAGACACTTTTAGATGCTTTAGAAACAGGAGGTCTTTGAGTAAATGTTTTCATTATAATGCTTTTAATATTTGTGTAAAGGCAATAAAGTAGTCCATGAATATGAGTTTACAGTTCTTTACAATCCCTCTACTGCATTCCAGAGGTTTTTCTCGATGACATTTTTGTCTTTCCAGCTTTTCCAGCTGAGAGCCAAGTCAGCCACAGTGACGGACAGGTCAAACAGCCAATGAGAGCAGAGCTTCACGGGGACGACCCTTCAGTTCCTGAACGGTGAGTTTAAACCCAACTGAGTCTGCAAGTTTAAACCAAGCAAAAACTCTGAAATCATGAGCAGTGAGACATAATGTCTAACTGGATAAACCTGTCTAAAGAGTACCTGTCCAAAGAGTACCGGTCCAAAGACCACCTGTCTAAAGAGCACCTGTCTAAAGAGTACGTGTCTAAAGACCACCTGTCTAAAGAGCACCTGTCTAAAGAGCACCTGTCTAAAGAGTACGTGTCTAAAGAGCACCTGTCTAAAGAGCACCTGTCTAAAGAGCACCTGTTTAAAGACCACATGTATAAAGAGCACCTGTCTAAACATGTGCAGTAGGTGTGCAGTAGAAGGTGTGCAGTAGAATGTGTGCAGTAGAATGTGTGCAGTAGAAGGTGTGCAGTAGAAGGTGAGCAGTAGAAGGTGTGCAGTAGAAGGTGTGCAGTAGAAGGTGTGCAGTAGAACGTGTGCAGTAGAAGGTGAGCAGTAGAATGTGTGCAGTAGAAGGTGTGCAGTAGAAGGTGTGCAGTAGAAGGTGTGCAGTAGAATGTGAGCAGTAGAAGGTGTGCAGTAGAAGGTGAGCAGTAGAATGTGTGCAGTAGAAGGTGAGCAGTAGAACGTGTGCAGTAGAAGGTGAGCAGTAGAACGTGTGCAGTAGAAGGTGAGCAGTAGAATGTGTGCAGTAGAATGTGTGCAGTAGAATGTGTGCAGTAGAAGGTGTGCAGTAGAATGTGTGCAGTAGAAGGTGAGCAGTAGGTGTGCAGTAGAATGTGTGCAGTAGAAGGTGTGCAGTAGAAGGTGAGCAGTAGAATGTGTGCAGTAGAAGGTGAGCAGTAGAACGTGTGCAGTAGAAGGTGAGCAGTAGAAGGTGAGCAGTAGAATGTGAGCAGTAGAAGGTGTGCAGTAGAATGTGTGCAGTAGAAGGTGAGCAGTAGGTGTGCAGTAGAAGGTGTGCAGTAGAATGTGTGCAGTAGAAGGTGAGCAGTAGAATGTGAGCAGTAGAAGGTGTGCAGTAGAAGGTGAGCAGTAGAATGTGTGCAGTAGAAGGTGAGCAGTAGAATGTGTGCAGTAGAATGTGTGCAGTAGAAGGTGTGCAGTAGAATGTGAGCAGTAGAAGGTGTGCAGTAGAAGGTGAGCAGTAGAATGTGTGCAGTAGAATGTGTGCAGTAGAAGGTGAGCAGTAGGTGTGCAGTAGAAGGTGTGCAGTAGAATGTGTTCAGTAGAAGGTGTGCAGTAGGTGTGCAGTAGAAGGTGTGCAGTAGAATGTGTTCAGTAGAAGGTGTGCAGTAGGTGTGCAGTAGAAGGTGTGCAGTAGAATGTGAGCAGTAGAAGGTGTGCAGTAGAATGTGAGCAGTAGAAGGTGTGCATTAGAATGTGAGCAGTAGAAGGTGTGCAGTAGAAGGTGAGCAGTAGAATGTGTGCAGTAGAAGGTGAGCAGTAGAACGTGTGCAGTAGAAGGTGAGCAGTAGAACGTGTGCAGTAGAAGGTGAGCAGTAGGTGTGCAGTAGAAGGTGTGCAGTAGAATGTGTGCAGTAGAATGTGTGCAGTAGAAGGTGTGCAGTAGGTGTGCAGTAGAAGGTGTGCAGTAGAATGTGAGCAGTAGAAGGTGTGCAGTAGAATGTGAGCAGTAGAATGTGTGCAGTAGAAGGTGAGCAGTAGAATGTGTGCAGTAGAAGGTGAGCAGTAGAACGTGTGCAGTAGAAGGTGAGCAGTAGAACGTGTGCAGTAGAAGGTGAGCAGTAGAACGTGTGCAGTAGAAGGTGAGCAGTAGAACGTGTGCAGTAGAATGTGAGCAGTAGAAGGTGTGCAGTAGAAGGTGAGCAGTAGAATGTGTGCAGTAGAAGGTGAGCAGTAGAACGTGTGCAGTAGAAGGTGAGCAGTAGAACGTGTGCAGTAGAAGGTGAGCAGTAGGTGTGCAGTAGAAGGTGTGCAGTAGAATGTGTGCAGTAGAATGTGTGCAGTAGAAGGTGTGCAGTAGGTGTGCAGTAGAAGGTGTGCAGTAGAATGTGAGCAGTAGAAGGTGTGCAGTAGAATGTGAGCAGTAGAATGTGTGCAGTAGAAGGTGAGCAGTAGAACGTGTGCAGTAGAAGGTGAGCAGTAGAACGTGTGCAGTAGAAGGTGAGCAGTAGAACGTGTGCAGTAGAAGGTGAGCAGTAGAAGGTGTGCAGTAGAATGTGTGCAGTAGAAGGTGTGCAGTAGAATGTGTGCAGTAGAAGGTGAGCAGTAGAATGTGTGCAGTAGAAGGTGTGCAGTAGGTGTGCAGTAGAAGGTGTGCAGTAGAATGTGAGCAGTAGAAGGTGTGCAGTAGAAGGTGAGCAGTAGAATGTGTGCAGTAGAAGGTGTGCAGTAGGTGTGCAGTAGAAGGTGTGCAGTAGAATGTGAGCAGTAGAAGGTGTGCAGTAGAAGGTGAGCAGTAGAAGGTGTGCAGTAGAAGGTGAGCAGTAGAAGGTATGCAGTAGAAGGTGAGCAGTAGAAGGTGTGCAGTAGAATGTGAGCAGTAGAAGGTGTGCAGTAGAAGGTGAGCAGTAGAAGGTGTGCAGTAGAAGGTGTGCAGTAGAATGTGAGCAGTAGAAGGTGTGCAGTAGAAGGTGAGCAGTAGAATGTGTGCAGTAGAAGGTGAGCAGTAGAATGTGTGCAGTAGAATGTGTGCAGTAGAACGTGTGCAGTAGAAGGTGAGCAGTAGAATGTGTGCAGTAGAATGTGTGCAGTAGAACGTGTGCAGTAGAAGGTGTGCAGTAGAATGTGAGCAGTAGAACGTGTGCAGTAGAAGGTGAGCAGTAAAACGTGTGCAGTAGAAGGTGAGCAGTAGAATGTGTGCAGTAGAATGTGTGCAGTAGAACGTGTGCAGTAGAAGGTGAGCAGTAGAATGTGTGCAGTAGAATGTGTGCAGTAGAAGGTGTGCAGTAGAAGGTGTGCAGTAGAATGTGTGCAGTAGAAGGTGAGCAGTAGGTGTGCAGTAGAATGTGTGCAGTAGAAGGTGTGCAGTAGAAGGTGAGCAGTAGAATGTGTGCAGTAGAAGGTGAGCAGTAGAACGTGTGCAGTAGAAGGTGAGCAGTAGAACGTGTGCAGTAGAACGTGTGCAGTAGAACGTGTGCAGTAGAAGGTGAGCAGTAGAACGTGTGCAGTAGAAGGTGAGCAGTAGAACGTGTGCAGTAGAATGTGAGCAGTAGAAGGTGTGCATTAGAATGTGAGCAGTAGAAGGTGTGCAGTAGAAGGTGAGCAGTAGAATGTGTGCAGTAGAAGGTGAGCAGTAGAACGTGTGCAGTAGAAGGTGAGCAGTAGAACGTGTGCAGTAGAAGGTGAGCAGTAGGTGTGCAGTAGAAGGTGTGCAGTAGAATGTGTGCAGTAGAATGTGTGCAGTAGAAGGTGTGCAGTAGGTGTGCAGTAGAAGGTGTGCAGTAGAATGTGAGCAGTAGAAGGTGTGCAGTAGAATGTGAGCAGTAGAATGTGTGCAGTAGAAGGTGAGCAGTAGAATGTGTGCAGTAGAAGGTGAGCAGTAGAACGTGTGCAGTAGAAGGTGAGCAGTAGAACGTGTGCAGTAGAAGGTGAGCAGTAGAACGTGTGCAGTAGAAGGTGAGCAGTAGAACGTGTGCAGTAGAATGTGAGCAGTAGAAGGTGTGCAGTAGAAGGTGAGCAGTAGAATGTGTGCAGTAGAAGGTGAGCAGTAGAACGTGTGCAGTAGAAGGTGAGCAGTAGAACGTGTGCAGTAGAAGGTGAGCAGTAGGTGTGCAGTAGAAGGTGTGCAGTAGAATGTGTGCAGTAGAATGTGTGCAGTAGAAGGTGTGCAGTAGGTGTGCAGTAGAAGGTGTGCAGTAGAATGTGAGCAGTAGAAGGTGTGCAGTAGAATGTGAGCAGTAGAATGTGTGCAGTAGAAGGTGAGCAGTAGAACGTGTGCAGTAGAAGGTGAGCAGTAGAACGTGTGCAGTAGAAGGTGAGCAGTAGAACGTGTGCAGTAGAAGGTGAGCAGTAGAAGGTGTGCAGTAGAATGTGTGCAGTAGAAGGTGTGCAGTAGAATGTGTGCAGTAGAAGGTGAGCAGTAGAATGTGTGCAGTAGAAGGTGTGCAGTAGGTGTGCAGTAGAAGGTGTGCAGTAGAATGTGAGCAGTAGAAGGTGTGCAGTAGAAGGTGAGCAGTAGAATGTGTGCAGTAGAAGGTGTGCAGTAGGTGTGCAGTAGAAGGTGTGCAGTAGAATGTGAGCAGTAGAAGGTGTGCAGTAGAAGGTGAGCAGTAGAAGGTGTGCAGTAGAAGGTGAGCAGTAGAAGGTATGCAGTAGAAGGTGAGCAGTAGAAGGTGTGCAGTAGAATGTGAGCAGTAGAAGGTGTGCAGTAGAAGGTGAGCAGTAGAAGGTGTGCAGTAGAAGGTGTGCAGTAGAATGTGAGCAGTAGAAGGTGTGCAGTAGAAGGTGAGCAGTAGAATGTGTGCAGTAGAAGGTGAGCAGTAGAATGTGTGCAGTAGAATGTGTGCAGTAGAACGTGTGCAGTAGAAGGTGAGCAGTAGAATGTGTGCAGTAGAATGTGTGCAGTAGAACGTGTGCAGTAGAAGGTGTGCAGTAGAATGTGAGCAGTAGAACGTGTGCAGTAGAAGGTGAGCAGTAAAACGTGTGCAGTAGAAGGTGAGCAGTAGAATGTGTGCAGTAGAATGTGTGCAGTAGAACGTGTGCAGTAGAAGGTGAGCAGTAGAATGTGTGCAGTAGAATGTGTGCAGTAGAAGGTGTGCAGTAGAAGGTGTGCAGTAGAATGTGTGCAGTAGAAGGTGAGCAGTAGGTGTGCAGTAGAATGTGTGCAGTAGAAGGTGTGCAGTAGAAGGTGAGCAGTAGAATGTGTGCAGTAGAAGGTGAGCAGTAGAACGTGTGCAGTAGAAGGTGAGCAGTAGAACGTGTGCAGTAGAACGTGTGCAGTAGAAGGTGAGCAGTAGAATGTGTGCAGTAGAATGTGTGCAGTAGAAGGTGTGCAGTAGAATGTGTGCAGTAGAAGGTGAGCAGTAGGTGTGCAGTAGAATGTGTGCAGTAGAAGGTGTGCAGTAGAAGGTGAGCAGTAGAATGTGTGCAGTAGAAGGTGAGCAGTAGAACGTGTGCAGTAGAAGGTGAGCAGTAGAACGTGTGCAGTAGGTGTGCAGTAGAATGTGTGCAGTAGAAGGTGTGCAGTAGAATGTGAGCAGTAGAAGGTGTGCAGTAGAAGGTGAGCAGTAGAATGTGTGCAGTAGAAGGTGAGCAGTAGAACGTGTGCAGTAGAAGGTGAGCAGTAGAACGTGTGCAGTAGAAGGTGAGCAGTAGAATGTGTGCAGTAGAATGTGTGCAGTAGAACGTGTGCAGTAGAAGGTGAGCAGTAGAATGTGTGCAGTAGAATGTGTGCAGTAGAAGGTGTGCAGTAGAATGTGTGCAGTAGAAGGTGAGCAGTAGGTGTGCAGTAGAAGGTGTGCAGTAGAATGTGTGCAGTAGAAGGTGAGCAGTAGAATGTGTGCAGTAGAAGGTGTGCAGTAGGTGTGCAGTAGAAGGTGTGCAGTAGAATGTGAGCAGTAGAAGGTGAGCAGTAGAATGTGTGCAGTAGAAGGTGAGCAGTAGAACGTGTGCAGTAGAAGGTGAGCAGTAGAATGTGTGCAGTAGAAGGTGAGCAGTAGAACGTGTGCAGTAGAAGGTGAGCAGTAGAAGGTGTGCAGTAGAAGGTGAGCAGTAGAAGGTGAGCAGTAGAACGTGTGCAGTAGAAGGTGTGCAGTAGAAGGTGAGCAGTAGAAGGTGAGCAGTAGAACGTGTGCAGTAGAAGGTGAGCAGTAGAACGTGTGCAGTAGAAGGTGAGCAGTAGAATGTGTGCAGTAGAATGTGTGCAGTAGAATGTGTGCAGTAGAAGGTGTGCAGTAGAATGTGTGCAGTAGAAGGTGAGCAGTAGGTGTGCAGTAGAATGTGTGCAGTAGAAGGTGTGCAGTAGAAGGTGAGCAGTAGAATGTGTGCAGTAGAAGGTGAGCAGTAGAACGTGTGCAGTAGAAGGTGAGCAGTAGAAGGTGAGCAGTAGAACGTGTGCAGTAGAAGGTGTGCAGTAGAATGTGAGCAGTAGAAGGTGTGCAGTAGAAGGTGAGCAGTAGAATGTGTGCAGTAGAAGGTGAGCAATAGAATGTGTGCAGTAGAATGTGTGCAGTAGAATGTGTGCAGTAGAAGGTGAGCAGTAGGTGTGCAGTAGAAGGTGTGCAGTAGAATGTGTGCAGTAGAAGGTGAGCAGTAGAATGTGTGCAGTAGAAGGTGTGCAGTAGGTGTGCAGTAGAAGGTGTGCAGTAGAATGTGAGCAGTAGAAGGTGTGCAGTAGAATGTGAGCAGTAGAAGGTGTGCATTAGAATGTGAGCAGTAGAAGGTGTGCAGTAGAAGGTGAGCAGTAGAATGTGTGCAGTAGAAGGTGAGCAGTAGAACGTGTGCAGTAGAAGGTGAGCAGTAGAACGTGTGCAGTAGAAGGTGAGCAGTAGAATGTGTGCAGTAGAAGGTGAGCAGTAGGTGTGCAGTAGAAGGTGTGCAGTAGAATGTGTGCAGTAGAAGGTGAGCAGTAGAATGTGTGCAGTAGAAGGTGTGCAGTAGGTGTGCAGTAGAAGGTGTGCAGTAGAATGTGAGCAGTAGAAGGTGTGCAGTAGAATGTGAGCAGTAGAAGGTGTGCAGTAGAATGTGTGCAGTAGAAGGTGTGCAGTAGAAGGTGAGCAGTAGAATGTGTGCAGTAGAAGGTGAGCAGTAGAACGTGTGCAGTAGAATGTGTGCAGTAGAAGGTGTGCAGTAGAATGTGTGCAGTAGAAGGTGAGCAGTAGAACGTGTGCAGTAGAAGGTGTGCAGTAGGTGTGCAGTAGAAGGTGTGCAGTAGAATGTGAGCAGTAGAAGGTGTGCAGTAGAACGTGTGCAGTAGAAGGTGAGCAGTAGAATGTGTGCAGTAGAAGGTGAGCAGTAGAATGTGTGCAGTAGAATGTGTGCAGTAGAATGTGTGCAGTAGAAGGTGAGCAGTAGAATGTGTGCAGTAGAAGGTGAGCAGTAGAACGTGTGCAGTAGAAGGTGAGCAGTAGAACGTGAGTAGTAATACATACGTGGTTCTCCGGTTCTTTCAGCCTCATCAGCAGAGATGAACCTTCTCGTCTTTCTCTACGTCATCTTTTCTCCAACGTCCGACTGAGCCGGACTCGACCCGGCAGCCTCGACCGCCTCGGCTCACGGCCCCGCCCCTTTGTGTCTGACCCCGCCCTCCCAGGGTCCAGGAAGTCCTCACCTGTGCAGTCACTCCGTGTGGTGAGAAGATCTACTCCTGTACTTTAGATCGGCTGAAATACATTTGTGTTTAATCACGTGTGGATATTCCATTTTCCTCAAGCAAACAAGCGTCTATTAATTAATTGTGGCAGTTTGTAGAAGAGTGTGAAGAGTCAGAACCTCCAGGCCGTGGACCTCCTCTGCTGGAAAAGGGTGGACTGCACCCTGCGGGCCGGGTTCCCCAGGAAGAGCTGGAAAGCTTTGCTCCACCCGGTCCAGCATAAGCAGAAGAAAATGAATGGATGGCATAACACAATTGACAAAATACTTAAAACAAGGTTGAACTCCTGATTGGCTTAACTGCTGCTCCTTAAATGAAGCAAAATGTCTAGTACATGTTTTGATGTTCACTGCCTCCATAAAAAAGGTCCTAACTGGAATGGTGACATGCAGGGTTCTAAGAGAACAAAGTGTTCCACCTCTTTGTGGTCTTCTCCGTCGATGTCCAGTACTCTTGGTGGGACTCTACCTGGAGCCAACAGGTTGTCCCTCACCTAGAAATCCTCTTCCTTGAAGAAAAAAGGAAAACTAAAGATTAAGAGTAGTGGCTCATTGGCTGATCAAAGGAAAATGCATGCGACCGAAAGCCATTATTATCAAATGGATTTAGCGATACAGAGTTTCCATTTATCCTTGCATTTTCTTCTTGGTGTTGTCTAGAAAGAAAACTGATTGTGGTCATTACGTAATATAAGGGAATAACGTGAGTAGTGCAGGAGGTCCGGCAACGGACTCGGCAATGGACCCGGCAATGGACTCGGCAATGGACCCGGCAATGGACCCGGCAATGGACACTGCAATGTACCCGGCAATGGACTCGGCAATGGACCCGGCAAAAGACTGCGATTGAGAAATGGCATCTAAACAGCATCAGTGACAGCTCACATCTAAAACATAATTGAACTCATTACCTATGCAGTACCTGACCCTTCAAGGCTGGATGCTGATTTGAAATGCCATGACTTCCTGAAATATATTTAGAATATATTCTTTAAAGATTGATTTAGGACCAGCATTCATCATATGACCCCTCACCTGTAGTCTGCTTTGTTTTTGTTGGCTTTTTCAATCTTGCAACTCTTTTTCAGACCTTGGAGGTGAATGACAAACATTACATAAATTGAATATGAAAAGATATTCAGGTCAGATATTCGGTCCGTCCGGTGACAGGGAAACAATGATATGGTTTCTGGTGCTCGTCCTTCAGGTCTGTCCATCGTGGATAATCCTTCTTCTTCTTGTTTGACCTGCATGTTTCGGTCCAGCAGGGTTCACCCTTCTGGCAGTTGAGGAAGTCATCGTCAGTTGAGAGTTTTGTGTTGGAGCAGAAGAAGAAGACGGATCGTTCTGCAGACTACAGACCAGCTGCTGACCAGTAAAACACTTTCGTGTCACTATAATCTGTTCTCTAATGACCTCAGATGAACCAATCACAGCTCTGTACTCTCGCCGGCTAACCGTCTCTTGTCCTGTCTCTCAGGTTGCTGCAGAGGTGTCTCAGTATCCAGGACGTCGGTCGTCCCTCTTCGGTCCGTTCCGTCGGTCGGGTTCTTCAGGTTTGTTCTGATGGAACCTTTCTGTTGGAAGTCAGCCGACCGAATAGCCAAATGTACGGATTCATCATCAGCAGGGGGAGAGGACGACCTGACTCTGGTACTGCAAATACTACTGTAAATACTAATAATACTACGCGATGCTGCTACTTGTCTAACAAGCCAAGAACAGAGAGTACAGAGAAGTACAGAGTCCATAATCAGCACTAAGGTCTAACAAGACCAGTACAGAGACAAGTCCTTTATCAGCACTAAGGTCTAACAAGACCAGTACAGAGACAAGTCCTTTATCAGCACTAAGGTCTAACAAGACCAGTACAGAGACAAGTCCTTTATCAGCACTAAGGTCTAACAAGACCAGTACAGAGACAAGTCCTTTATCAGCACTAAGGTCTAACAAGACAAGAACAGAGACAAGTCCTTTATCAGCACTAAGGTCTAACAAGACAAGTACAGAGACAAGTCCTTAAATATAAGCATGGAAACTATGTTCTGTGGTTTATTTTTGATACAAATACTGCATTAACATTGTATGAATTCAGTGTTAACAGTTCATTAACAGTGTAATAACATGTGAACTGTAGGTGTGTATGTGGAGGACATGGTGGACAGCAGCACTAAGAAGCTGTATGCTGGCCTGCTGGCGGTTGGAGATGAGATCCTGGAGGTGAATGGGGAGAAGATAGCCTGTCTCAGTCTGAACCAGGTGACCCGCCTGCTGACTCAGAGCACCTCTGCCACCATCCGGGTGCTCCGACACCGGTGGAAGCCTCCACAGTGACTGAGCGTAGCCACATGACTTTACCTTCAAAACCAAACTTCAGCTTCCATCACCTGATTACATGGTCCAACCAAAACCTAAACAGAACATGTCTTCAACAAAGAGCTGAGCTGCTTCTAAAACGTACGAGCCTCTGGTCCAACCAGAACTGTGCTCTACCACCCCAACTACACCTGGGACTACAGGTAGACCTGTCAAACATTTGAGCTGCTGCTGTTTCAGCACAAAGCCATCATGGCTAAGCAACATGAAACCTAGAAATCAAATCTCCAACTTCTATCATCAGAGAGTTCAGGTCTACAGAAAGATCAGTCCCAGGTCTACAGGAGGATCAGTTCCAGGTCTACAGGAGGATCAGTTCCAGGTCTACAGAAAGATCAGTTCCAGGTCTACCGGAGGATCAGTTCCAGGTCTACGCGTAGATCAGTCCAGGTCTACCGGAGGATCAGTTCCAGGTCTACACGTAGATCAGTCCAGGTCTACCGGAGGATCAGTTCCCGGTCTACAGGAGGATCAGTCCAGGTCTACAGGTAGATCAGTCCAGGTCTACAGAAAGATCAGTCCAGGTCTACAAGAGGATCAGTCCAGGTCTACAGGAGGATCAGTCCAGGTCTACTGGTAGATCAGTCCAGGTCTACAGGTAGATCAGTCCAGGTCTACAGGAGGATCAGTCCAGGTCTACTGGTAGATCAGTCCAGGTCTACCGGAGGATCAGTCCAGGTCTACAGGTAGATCAGGTCCAGGTCTACAGGAGGATCAGTCCAGGTCTACAGGTAGAGTGTATTCTAAAACTAAACATACCCATTTAGTCTGCCAGAAAAAAGTATGGCCCACTATATAGTATAGTATAGTATGTCCTTATATAGCAGTGGTTCTCAAACTGTGGGGGTACTGTAATACTGGGCGACTGTGGCTCAGTGGTTAGCATGCCAGAGGATCGGTGGTTTGAGCCCCGGCTCCGCTTGTCCACGTCGATGTGTCCTTGAGACACTTCACCCCTAACTGCTCCCCGTTGCTGTGTCTGCGGTGTATAGAGCAAACATGTAAGCTAAATGAAATGTACTGTAACACCCTGGAGGTTTTACAGGTGGGGCGCGGAGGGAAATGCAGAATTTCTTTATTTCAAGACCTTTATTGAGAACTTCACATATTAACAAAGTACAAGGACATAAAACGTCATGAATAAATACATGGAGAAGTGCCTGTACCTTAGTGGAAATGTTTACGTTACGGCGTTAACAGGTAAAACATGTGCGACTCGCCGATTCTTGGTGGTTTTGCCAAAAGCCTCCGTGAGATCTTTTCTGCCAGCATGAGCTATGTCTGTCATCATCAGAATCAGAAACTGTTTATTAGCCAGGAATGTTTTCACACAAACGAGGAATTTTTTGAGGCGGAAGGTGCATACATTGGACATGGACATGGGACGGTAGACGAGACAAACAACAATCAACGATAACAACAGTGCAATTGGTATTAAAATAAGTGTAAGATAAGAAGTGCTCAGACAACAGATACGTTAATGTGAGTGTACGTTAAATCATGTGTTTGACTGTGGAGCCTCTCAGGCTGACCACGGTGGCAGTGTGTGTTTAACGCCAACAAGACCCTCCAGAGGGAGGCCAGGAGGCTCATAGATGGCAGGTTGTATTGTGAACTGTCATTAAATGGGAACCTCACCCAAAGATCCCAACGGCCTGGACTCTCTTTGTGAAAGCGAGTAAGGAAAGGACCTCCTCCCGCCGAGTGGCTAGTCCACCGTTCAGGACGCCATGTTCTGGGTTAGGGTCACGCAGAATGTCCCCATGAAGGAACCGCATGCAGCAGCAGCTCAGCGGCGCCTCTTGCAGCCACTGAGCCTCAGTGGTGTTGTTCTGCGCTCCGGCCACAGGAGGCAGCAACGGGCTCATCGCAGTCTGTTGAGGTTTCTGAAGAGAAGAAGACGTCACGGTCCACAACGTTCAGGATGTTTTCATCTCATGGACTTTGTGCCGTTTCCAGTTCAGTTTCTCAGGTTATTGCAACTTTTCTCTTTAGTTTCACTTTCTCTTCAGACTGTCCGCTTCCATACAAATATTAGAAGATGGTAACTTTTTTGAGTGAATACACATTTACAGTACAGTTCACATGTATATTTATGTTTAATAATAATAATAATGTCTAATAAGCACCGTGTCTCCTGTGAAGTCATTAAGGTGGAGAGATGAGAAACTATTAATGTCGTGCTTTGTTTAATAATCGTGTCCCCGTATATTTAAAGGATCTTTTCATTCATCGTTTGTATTAAAGTTGTATATGTTTACATGTATTGATCTGTGGAAGAGACATTATTGAAAATATTAACTATTAACAAAGCTACTTTCCCTTCATTTATAGGCAGCATATGAATAATTCATAATAATACACTTTAATGTATGTGTGAAGATTTAAATACATCTGCACGTCACTATTACCAAATACATGATGTATTATTTAATACTGCTGATACATGAAAACATTTCTTCATTTCAAAAAGGAAGCAAACATTTTATTTTCTGCATCAGTTTATTTATATTTAAACAAAATTCAACTTCACTGCACTAAGTTGCTGATATCCACAAAAACTAAAATAATCAAGATGAATGAATGAATAACAGTTTAAATGTTCAGTCTGATTCAAGATGTGACAACTAAACACGCCATGGTTATTATCTTTATCTTCATTATTATCATTCATTCATAGTAAACATTGAATGGTTTCTAAATTAGTGGCATCAGATGAACCTGAAGAACGTTCTGAACAGGAAACACAGAAAATACTGAATCATGACAAGAAGGATCAAACTGAATTACAGCGATGAAAGAGTGTTCATAATCATATCTCCAGAGGTCTGAACACCGTACATCTGATGCTGTGGACGTTGTGATTGTCTCGTTCTTTGATTACAACCAATTCATATCAAACAGGAAGTTACCCACTGGCTAACTTCACATTAAAAGTTTTTATTGTGTGTGGTTCAACACTTAAACAGTAATCCACTTATTAATGAACGGTTCAGGAAACACTAAACTAAAGAAAGTAAGATAAACATCAGAAAAAGATTCAGTCAGTAAAACTAAAAGACACAAAATGTAAACGAAACCAGGAACTTTTAGTGTTTTTATAACATCCTGGTTAAAACTGAAGTTTAACCAGGATCAAAGTGACTTAAACTAGGATCTAACCTGAAACTGTATTTAAACTAGGATTAAACCGGAGTTAAACTGGAGTAAACCAGGATTAAACCTGTATAAAACCAGGAATAAACTGTAGTTAACGTGGAGTTACAAATGGAATTCAACGTTAGAGTTAAGCTGGGTGTAAATGAATAAACGATGGAGTTAGTTACTTCTGCTTAAACAGGAAGTGCAGAGCACACAACTGGATGAAGGAGACTTGGGTTACACTGCATGAGTTTAGTGACCGTTTGTAAACGGATGTTGTGACATAGTTTTCTTATTGTTAACGGTTTTGGTTCTTTGTTCACCGTGGAGGAACGCGAGGAAAAGAGGATTTCCCTCTTCAGGGCATCACATGAGAGGAGCTGATGGTCAGAGGCTTATTGTGCGGGGGAGTCTTCCTTTAAACTGGAGGTTTTAACACTGATTACACTGGAGTTAAACTAGAGTTAAACTAGAGTTAAACTGGAGTTAAACTGGAGTTAAACTAGAGTTACACTGAAGTTAAACTAGAGTTACACTGAAGTTAAACTAGAGTTACACTGAAGTTAAACTAGAGTTAAACTAGAGTTACACTGAAGTTAAACTAGAGTTACACTGAAGTTAAACTAGAGTTAAACTAGAGTTACACTGGAGTTAAACTAGAGTTAAACTAGAGTTACACTAGAGTTACACTAGAGTTACACTAGAGTTAAACTAGAGTTACACTAGAGTTAAACTAGAGTTACACTAGAGTTACACTAGAGTTACACTAGAGTTAAACTAGAGTTAAACTAGAGTTACACTAGAGTTACACTAGAGTTACACTAGAGTTACACTGAAGTTAAACTAGAGTTAAACTAGAGTTACACTGAAGTTAAACTAGAGTTACACTGAAGTTAAACTAGAGTTACACTAGAGTTACACTGAAGTTAAACTGGAGTTAAACTAGAGTTACACTAGAGTTACACTAGAGTTAAACTAGAGTTACACTGGAGTTACACTGGAGTCAAACTAGAGTTACACTGGAGTTACACTAGAGTTAAACTAGAGTTACACTGGAGTTACACTGGAGTCAAACTGGAGTTACACTGAAGTTACACTGGAGTTACACGAGTTAAACTGAAGTTACACTAGAGTTACACTAGAGTTACACTAGAGTCAAACTAGAGTTACACTGGAGTTACACTGGAGTTAAACTAGAGTTAAACTAGAGTCACACTGGAGTCACACTGGAGTCACACTGGAGTCACACTGGAGTCACACTGGAGTCACACTGGAGTTACTAAACTCAGAGTTGAACTGAGATTAAACTGTTGTGGTTATTTGCAGCCCTTTAAATACAACACACATGAAACGTTAAAACACATAAAACACGTTTCCAGCTGGTTTGACCTTTGACCTCTGAGATAACACGCAAACACTCAAAGAGCCTTTTCGGTCCAACAGGAAGGAAGCGTCCACCCAGTCTGGAAGAGTCCAACAGAGTCCAGGAAAGTCCTGCAGTTTGTACACAGGTGGTCTGTCTGAGTCTAGTAGAGTCCTAAAGAGTCCAGAGAGTCCAGTAGGGTTCAGAGAGTCCAGTAGAGTTCAGTAGAGGCCAGTAGAGTTCAGTAGAGGCCAGTAGAGGCCAGTAGAGGCCAGTAGGGTTCAGAGAGTCCAGTAGGGTTCAGTAGAGTTCAGTAGAGTTCAGTAGAGGCCAGTATAGTTCATATAGTTCAGTAGAGTTCAGTAGAGGCCAGTAGAGGCCAGTAGAGGCCAGTAGAGTTCATAGAGTTCAGTAGAGGCCAGTAGAGTTCATATAGTTCAGTAGAGGCCAGTAGAGTTCATAGAGTTCAGTAGAGGCCAGTAGAGGCCAGTAGAGGCCAGTAGAGTTCATATAGTTCAGTAGAGTTCATAGAGTTCAGTAGAGTTCATAGAGTTCAGTAGAGGCCAGTAGAGGCCAGTAGAGGCCAGTAGAGTTCATAGAGTTCAGTAGAGTTCAGTAGAGGCCAGTAGAGTTCAGTAGAGGCCAGTAAAGTTCAGTAGAGTTCAGTAGAGTTCAGTAGAGTTCAGTAGAGGCCAGTAGAGGCCAGTAGAGTTCAGTAGAGGCCAGTAGAGGCCAGTACAGTGAAATGTAGTCCAGTAGAGTCCACAATAGTCCAGGAGAGCTCAGCAGTCCCAGATGAACGACGAGTGCTGAGCGGAGGAGGATCACAGGATGAGGATCACAGGAGGAGCAGGAGGAGGATCACAGGATGAGCAGGAGGAGGATCACAGGATGAGCAGGAGGAGGATCACCACGAAGAGGATGGAGAGCAACACGCCGATAGCACACCACTGACGCCGATCTGTGGAGGAACAGCATGTTAATGAATATCAACTCATGAGTTATATGTTTAGTTCTCAGTGTGGCCTTACACATTGATAATGTTAACTGTATACAGAAACAAAGTGATGAGAACTATCCATTAACGGTAACTACAAGAATTACCATTGGTAACACCAAAATGTACCAATTACTCACTAATGTATTATTCTATTGTATTGTTTTCTCTCTAAGGGTGACATCATGTGTTGCTAGACACTTTACCGCTGGTCATGTGAGACACTTTGGCCAGTTTCTTCATGACGTTGTCTAGTCTAGACTGAGTGTTGTCCACCTCGTGGGTGAAGTCATCCAACATCCTGCAGGAAAAGCACAAAGAGACTCAACAACTCCGTCCATGAACCAATCAAAGACAAGCCTGCTTAGACCTGCAAGAGAGCAACTTCCTTTCATGAACTCTAAATCAAACATGCTCATGTGGATAAGCCTCCTGTCCAGTGTACGGATCAATGGTCCATTGGGGTGAATCACAGCAACTCTTTTAACGTAGTCCTAGCCGTGCCGTGTGTTTACAACATTACCTACATGTTTACAACATTAAATACATGTTTACAACATTACCTACATGTTTACAACATTAGATATGTGTTTACAACATTACCTACATGTTTACAACATTAGCTATGTGTTTACAACATTAGCTATGTGTTTACAACATTAAATACGTGTTTACAACATTAGCTACATGTTTACAACATTACCTACGTGTTTACAACATTACCTACGTGTTTACAACATTAAATACGTGTTTACAACATTACCTACATGTTTACAACATTACCTACATGTTTACAACATTAAATACATGTTTACAACATTAAATACATGTTTACAACATTAGATATGTGTTTACAACATTACCTACATGTTTACAACATTACCTACATGTTTACAACATTAGCTATGTGTTTACAACATTAGCTATGTGTTTACAACATTAGCTATGTGTTTACAACATTAGCTATGTGTTTACAACATTACCTACATGTTTACAACATTAGCTATGTGTTTACAACATTACCTATGTGTTTACAACATTAGCTATGTGTTTACAACATTAAATACATGTTTACAACATTAGCTATGTGTTTACAACATTACCTACATGTTTACAACATTAGCTACGTGTTTACAACATTACCTACATGTTTACAACATTACCTACATGTTTACAACATTACCTATGTGTTTACAACATTACCTATGTGTTTACAACATTACCTACGTGTTTACAACATTAGCTATGTGTTTACAACATTACCTACATGTTTACAACATTAGCTATGTGTTTACAACATTACCTAAATGTTTACAACATTACCTACATGTTTACAACATTACCTATGTGTTTACAACATTAGCTATGTGTTTACAACATTACCTATGTGTTTACAACATTACCTACGTGTTTACAACATTACCTACGTGTTTACAACATTAAATACATGTTTACAACATTACCTACATGTTTACAACATTACCTACGTGTTTACAACATTACCTACGTGTTTACAACATTACCTACGTGTTTACAACATTACCTACGTGTTTACAACATTACCTATGTGTTTACAACATTAGCTATGTGTTTACAACATTAGCTATGTGTTTACAACATCACCTACATGTTTACAACATTAGCTATGTGTTTACAACATTAGCTATGTGTTTACAACATTAGCTACGTGTTTACAACATTACCTACATGTTTACAACATTAGCTACGTGTTTACAACATTAGCTACGTGTTTACAACATTAGCTACGTGTTTACAACATTACCTACATGTTTACAACATTACCTATGTGTTTACAACATTAGCTATGTGTTTACAACATTAGCTATGTGTTTACAACATTACCTACGTGTTTACAACATTACCTACGTGTTTACAACATTACCTACGTGTTTACAACATTAGCTATGTGTTTACAACATTAGCTATGTGTTTACAACATTAGCTATGTGTTTACAACATTAGCTACATGTTTACAACATTACCTACGTGTTTACAACATTACCTACGTGTTTACAACATTACCTACGTGTTTACAACATTACCTACGTGTTTACAACATTACCTACGTGTTTACAACATTAGCTATGTGTTTACAACATTAGCTATGTGTTTACAACATCACCTACATGTTTACAACATTAGCTATGTGTTTACAACATTAGCTATGTGTTTACAACATTAGCTATGTGTTTACAACATTAGCTATGTGTTTACAACATCACCTACATGTTTACAACATTAGCTATGTGTTTACAACATTAGCTATGTGTTTACAACATTAAATACATGTTTACAACATTAAATACATGTTTACAACATTAGCTACGTGTTTACAACATTAGCTACGTGTTTACAACATTAGCTATGTGTTTACAACATTACCTACATGTTTACAACATTACCTATGTGTTTACAACATTAGCTATGTGTTTACAACATTAGCTATGTGTTTACAACATTACCTACATGTTTACAACATTACCTACGTGTTTACAACATTACCTACATGTTTACAACATTACCTACGTGTTTACAACATTACCTACGTGTTTACAACATTACCTACGTGTTTACAACATTAGCTATGTGTTTACAACATTAGCTATGTGTTTACAACATCACCTACATGTTTACAACATTAGCTATGTGTTTACAACATTAGCTATGTGTTTACAACATTAGCTATGTGTTTACAACATTAAATACATGTTTACAACATTAAATACATGTTTACAACATTAGCTACGTGTTTACAACATTAGCTACGTGTTTACAACATTAGCTACGTGTTTACAACATTACCTACATGTTTACAACATTACCTATGTGTTTACAACATTAGCTATGTGTTTACAACATTAGCTACGTGTTTACAACATTACCTACGTGTTTACAACATTACCTACGTGTTTACAACATTACCTACGTGTTTACAACATTAGCTATGTGGTTACAACATTAGCTATGTGGTTACAACATTAGCTACGTGGTTACAACATTACCTACATGTTTACAACATTACCTATGTGTTTACAACATTACCTATGTGTTTACAACATTACCTACATGTTTACAACATTACCTACATGTTTACAACATTACCTACGTGTTTACAGCATTACCTATGTGTTTACAGCATTACCTATGTGTTTACAGCATTACCTACGTGTTTACAACATTACCTACATGTTTACAGCATTACCTATGTGTTTACAGCATTACCTATGTGTTTACAGCATTACCTATGTGTTTACAACATTAGCTATGTGTTTACAACATTAGCTATGTGTTTACAGCATTACCTATGTGTTTCAGCATTACCTATGTGTTTACAGCATTCCCTATGTGTTTACAACATTACCTACATGTTTACAACATTACCTACATGTTTACAACATTAAATACATGTTTACAACATTACCTATGTGTTTACAACATTAGCTATGTGTTTACAACATTACCTACATGTTTACAACATTAGCTATGTGTTTACAACATTAAATACATGTTTACAACATGAAATACATGTTTACAACATTACCTATGTGTTTACAACATTAGCTATGTGTTTACAACATTACCTACGTGTTTACAACATTACCTACGTGTTTACAACATTACCTACGTGTTTACAACATTAGCTATGTGTTTACAACATTAGCTATGTGTTTACAACATTACCTACATGTTTACAACATTAGCTGTGTTTATAACATTAAATACATGTTTACAACATTACCTACATGTTTACAACATTAGCTATGTGTTTACAACATTAGCTATGTGTTTACAACATTAGCTATGTGGTTACAACATTAGCTATGTGGTTACAACATTACCTACATGTTTACAACATTACCTATGTGTTTACAACATTACCTACATGTTTACAACATTACCTACATGTTTACAACATTACCTATGTGTTTACAACATTACCTATGTGTTTACAGCATTACCTATGTGTTTACAGCATTACCTATGTGTTTACAACATTAGCTATGTGTTTACAACATTACCTATGTGTTTACAACATTAGCTATGTGTTTACAACATTAGCTATGTGTTTACAACATTAGCTATGTGTTTACAACATTAGCTATGTGTTTACAACATTACCTACGTGTTTACAACATTACCTACATGTTTACAACATTACCTATGTGTTTACAACATTAGCTATGTGTTTACAACATTACCTACATGTTTACAACATTAGCTATGTGTTTACAACATTAGCTATGTGTTTACAACATTAGCTATGTGGTTACAACATTAGCTATGTGTTTACAACATTAGCTATGTGGTTACAACATTAGCTATGTGGTTACAACATTACCTACATGTTTACAACATTACCTATGTGTTTACAACATTACCTACATGTTTACAACATTACCTACATGTTTACAACATTACCTATGTGTTTACAACATTACCTATGTGTTTACAGCATTACCTATGTGTTTACAGCATTACCTATGTGTTTACAACATTAGCTATGTGTTTACAACATTACCTATGTGTTTACAACATTAGCTATGTGTTTACAACATTAGCTATGTGTTTACAACATTAGCTATGTGTTTACAACATTAGCTATGTGTTTACAACATTAGCTATGTGTTTACAACATTACCTACATGTTTACAACATTAGCTGTGTTTATAACATTAAATACATGTTTACAACATTACCTACATGTTTACAACATTAGCTATGTGTTTACAACATTAGCTATGTGTTTACAACATTAGCTATGTGGTTACAACATTAGCTATGTGGTTACAACATTACCTACATGTTTACAACATTACCTATGTGTTTACAACATTACCTACATGTTTACAACATTACCTACATGTTTACAACATTACCTATGTGTTTACAACATTACCTATGTGTTTACAGCATTACCTATGTGTTTACAGCATTACCTATGTGTTTACAACATTAGCTATGTGTTTACAACATTACCTATGTGTTTACAACATTAGCTATGTGTTTACAACATTAGCTATGTGTTTACAACATTAGCTATGTGTTTACAACATTAGCTATGTGTTTACAACATTACCTACGTGTTTACAACATTACCTACATGTTTACAACATTACCTATGTGTTTACAACATTAGCTATGTGTTTACAACATTACCTACATGTTTACAACATTAGCTATGTGTTTACAACATTAGCTATGTGTTTACAACATTAGCTATGTGGTTACAACATTAGCTATGTGGTTACAACATTACCTACATGTTTACAACATTACCTATGTGTTTACAACATTACCTACATGTTTACAACATTACCTATGTGTTTACAACATTACCTATGTGTTTACAGCATTACCTATGTGTTTACAGCATTACCTATGTGTTTACAACATTAGCTATGTGTTTACAACATTAGCTATGTGTTTACAGCATTACCTATGTGTTTCAGCATTACCTATGTGTTTACAACATTACCTACATGTTTACAACATTACCTACATGTTTACAACATTAGCTATGTGTTTACAGCATTACCTACGTGTTTACAACATTAGCTATGTGTATACAGCATTACCTACATGTTTACAACATTAGCTATGTGTTTACAGCATTACCTACATGTTTACAACATTAGCTATGTGTTTACAACATTAGCTATGTGTTTACAACATTAGCTATGTGTTTACAACATTACCTATGTGTTTACAACATTAGCTATGTGTTTACAACATTAGCTACATGTTTACAACATTAGCTGTGTTTATAACATTAAATACATGTTTACAACATTACCTACATGTTTACAACATTAGCTATGTGTTTACAACATTAGCTATGTGTTTACAACATTAGCTATGTGTTTACAACATTAGCTATGTGGTTACAACATTAGCTATGTGGTTACAACATTACCTACATGTTTACAACATTACCTATGTGTTTACAATATTACCTACATGTTTACAACATTACCTACATGTTTACAACATTACCTATGTGTTTACAGCATTACCTATGTGTTTACAGCATTACCTATGTGTTTACAACTTTAGCTATGTGTTTACAACATTAGCTATGTGTTTACAGCATTACCTATGTGTTTCAGCATTACCTATGTGTTTACAACATTAGCTATGTGTTTACAACATTAGCTATGTGTTTACAGCATTACCTATGTGTTTCAGCATTACCTATGTGTTTACAGCATTCCCTATGTGTTTACAACATTACCTACATGTTTACAACATTACCTATGTGTTTACAACATTACCTATGTGTTTACAGCATTACCTATGTGTTTACAGCATTACCTATGTGTTTACAACATTAGCTATGTGTTTACAACATTAGCTATGTGTTTACAGCATTACCTATGTGTTTCAGCATTACCTATGTGTTTACAGCATTCCCTATGTGTTTACAACATTACCTACATGTTTACAACATTACCTACATGTTTACAACATTAGCTATGTGTTTACAGCATTACCTACGTGTTTACAACATTAGCTATGTGTATACAGCATTACCTACATGTTTACAACATTAGCTATGTGTTTACAGCATTACCTACATGTTTACAACATTAGCTATGTGTTTACAACATTAGCTATGTGTTTACAACATTAGCTATGTGTTTACAACATTACCTATGTGTTTACAACATTAGCTATGTGTTTACAACATTAGCTACATGTTTACAACATTAGCTGTGTTTATAACATTAAATACATGTTTACAACATTACCTACATGTTTACAACATTAGCTATGTGTTTACAACATTAGCTATGTGTTTACAACATTAGCTATGTGTTTACAACATTAGCTATGTGGTTACAACATTAGCTATGTGGTTACAACATTACCTACATGTTTACAACATTACCTATGTGTTTACAATATTACCGACATGTTTACAACATTACCTACATGTTTACAACATTACCTATGTGTTTACAGCATTACCTATGTGTTTACAGCATTACCTATGTGTTTACAACATTAGCTATGTGTTTACAACATTAGCTATGTGTTTACAGCATTACCTATGTGTTTCAGCATTACCTATGTGTTTACAACATTAGCTATGTGTTTACAACATTAGCTATGTGTTTACAGCATTACCTATGTGTTTCAGCATTACCTATGTGTTTACAGCATTCCCTATGTGTTTACAACATTACCTACATGTTTACAACATTACCTACATGTTTACAACATTAGCTATGTGTTTACAGCATTACCTATGTGTTTACAGCATTACCTACGTGTTTACAACATTAGCTATGTGTTTACAGCATTACCTACATGTTTACAACATTAGCTATGTGTTTACAGCATTACCTACATGTTTACAACATTAGCTATGTGTTTACAGCATTACCTACATGTTTACAACATTACCTACATGTTTACAACATTAGCTACATGTTTACAACATTAGCTATGTGTTTACAGCATTACCTATGTGTTTACAACATTACCTACATGTTTACAACATTACCTACATGTTTACAACATTAGCTATGTGTTTACAACATTAGCTATGTGTTTACAACATTAAATACATGTTTACAACATTACCTACGTGTTTACAGCATTACATAATATATCTGAACGTTCTTACACAGCCTGCTCATCCAGCTCCATGCCAATCCTCTCTGACATGTTCTTCAGGACTCCAATCGTTCCCGACACAAGCTCCAGCTGTTCATCCTGCTGCTCCGCCATCAGCTGATACAAACACACATGGTCAGAGCCGGTATGGCCCGTGTCATTTTGTACACCTTTTTTAGTCACATGGTAAATGAGTCAGTGGTGTTGTGGATAGCAATGTGGGTATATCAGCCTTTGAGTAGTTTAGTCTTGTGAATGGAAGGAGAGTCAGGGGCTATTCATCACATCTACGCTGTCTGTCGATTGTCTTTGTACACCGGTGAGAAAGTATTTTGAACGTTTTAAATGTTTGTTATCCAGATCAAGTGTTTGTTTGTTTCCTGCAAATAAAACTACAAAGCTCAGCTCCTGGATCTTTGAATCATTGCTGGACATTACTCTCCCCTACTCAGCCGCTCCGTGACTAGCTTTAGGTTGCAGATAGTCCCCTACACACATGATGTGCTTCGTTTGAAACCACATCACTAATGTCACAGTATCCAAAACCACACACTGACATAGCATCACAGTTCAGAGCTGTTATTGGCGATTTACTGGTGCTACTGTACCTGCTGCTGGCCCTGCTGCTCCTCTATGAACTGAGAGTTGGCGTTCTGCAGTTGGTGGTCCAGTCTGCCGTATTTATCAGGACCGGGCTGCCAGATCGGACCCTGAGCACCACGATCACCGAGCAGAGCCTGGACATCACAACAACACAAACAAACACTGTCAAGCATTTTCCATCAGCAGGATGGTCCAACCAGGGACTTCTCATGTCTTCACTTCAGCCCTACAATACTGGTTATAACCTCCTGTCTCCCAGCGGGTTCTAGGTGGTTTTGAGTACTTTAGAGGGGTTGGTGTTCGTCAGCAGAGTGTTTCAGGATCTTTTGATGGGTTTTGGGTCAGGGCATCTTTGTGGGTCTTAGGAAAAAGGTCTTTTAAGAGGTTGGCTGGAGAGATGTCAAGGTTTCTTGAAAGGTTTCTTGAAATCTCAGCACTACTTTTGTTATAATTAGAGGACAGATCAGCAGATCACAAGCTGGGCCAAAGCAAAGTTATATGACAGTTGTCATGAACGGTGATAATAAAGAGACTGGGCTGTACACTTGTTTATTTCTGCAGTAATGTTGCTGAAGGGGCTAAACACCTGCTGAGTAAGGGGGCGGGGGTTAGTCCCACTTAAGGTGGGCTGATCTTTAAGGTGGACTTTTCCAAAACTTTGGGGATTTTACTTTTTTCAAGGACTTTTCCAGGCCTGAAAATAACCATTTTAAAATGTCATGACTTTTCCAGGTTTTCCATGACCGTGAGAACCCTGCCTGTGGTCAGGCAGTCGGGAGTGCGTGTTCAATTACCTGAGTGTTCTTTCTGTCCACTGATGCAGCCGTTGGACTCGACATCTGTTCTTTCATTTCCTTCAAGAGAGACAGAGACCATCAGCAGGCAATCAGATCACTCACTTCTTCAGATACACTTATCCGACCACATTGGTTCATGTGCTTTAAAGAGGTAAAGAGGTAAAGAGGAGCTTTAGAGAGGTAAAGAGGTGCTTTAGAGAGGTAAAGAGGAGCTTTAGAGAGGTGAAGAGGTAAAGAGGAGCTTTAAAAGAGGTAAAGAGGAGCTTTAAAGAGGTAAAGAGGAGCTTTAGAGAGGTAAAGAGGTAAAGAGGAGCTTTAGAGAGGTAAAGAAGTAAAGAGGAGCTTTAAAGAGGTAAAGAGGTAAAGAGGTGCTTTAAAGAGGTAAAGAGGTAAAGAGGAGCTTTAGAGAGGTAAAGAGGTGCTTTAGAAAGGTAAAGAGGAGCTTTAGAGAGGTGAAGAGGTAAAGAGGAGCTTTAAAAGAGGTAAAGAGGAGCTTTAAAGAGGTAAAGAGGAGCTTTAGAGAGGTAAAGAGGTAAAGAGGAGCTTTAGAGAGGTAAAGAAGTAAAGAGGAGCTTTAAAGAGGTAAAGAGGTAAAGAGGTGCTTTAAAGAGGTAAAGAGGTAAAGAGGAGCTTTAGAGAGGTAAAGAGGAGCTTTAGAGAGGTAAAGAAGTAAAGAGGAGCTTTAAAGAGGTAAAGAAGTAAAGAGGAGCTTTAGAGAGGTAAAGAGGAGCTTTAGAGAGGTAAAGAGGAGATTTAGAGAGGTAAAGAGGAGCTTTAAAAGAGGTAAAGAGGAGCTTTAAAGAGGTAAAGAGGAGCTTTAGAGAGGTAAAGAGGTAAAGAGGAGCTTTAGAGAGGTAAAGAGGTAAAGAGGAGCTTTAAAAGAGGTAAAGAGGAGCTTTAAAAGAGGTAAAGAGGAGCTTTAGAGAGGTAAAGAGGAGCTTTAGAGAGGTAAAGAAGTAAAGAGGAGCTTTAAAGAGGTAAAGAGGTAAAGAGGTGCTTTAAAGAGGTAAAGAGGAGCTTTAGAGAGGTAAAGAAGTAAAGAGGAGCTTTAAAGAGGTAAAGAAGTAAAGAGGAGCTTTAGAGAGGTAAAGAGGAGCTTTAAAGAGGTAAAGAGGAGCTTTAGAGAGGTAAAGAGGAGCTTTAGAGAGGTAAAGAAGTAAAGAGGAGCTTTAAAGAGGTAAAGAGGTGCTTTAAAGAGGTAAAGAGGAGCTTTAGAGAGGTAAAGAGGTAAAGAGGAGCTTTGGAGAGGTAAAGAGGAGCTTTAAAGAGGTAAAGAGGAGCTTTAGAGAGGTAAAGAGGTGCTTTAGAGAGGTAAAGAGGTGAAGAGGAGCTTTAGAGAGGTAAAGAGGTGCTTTAAAGAGGTAAAGAGGTGCTTTAAAGAGGTAAAGAGGAGTTTTAAAGAGGTAAAGAGGTGCTTTAAAGAGGTAAAGAGGAGCTTTAAAGAGGTAAAGAGGAGCTTTAGAGAGGTAAAGAGGTGCTTTAAAGAGGTAAAGAGGTAAAGAGGAGCTTTAGATAGGTAAAGAAGTAAAGAGGAGCTTTAAAGAGGTAAAGAGGAGCTTTAAAGAGGTAAAGGGGAGCTTTAGAGAGGTAAAGAGGTAAAGAGGAGCTTTAAAGAGGTAAAGAGGTAAAGATGAGCTTTAGAGAGGTAAAGAAGTAAAGAGGAGCTTTAGAGAGGTAAAGAGGTAAAGAGGAGCTTTAAAGAGGTAAAGAGGTGCTTTAAAGAGGTAAAGAGGAGCTTTAAAGAGGTAAAGAGGTAAAGAGGAGATTTAAAGAGGTAAATAGGTGCTTTAGAGAGGTAAAGAGGTAAAGAGGAGCTTTAGAGAGGTAAAGAGGAGCTTTAGAGAGGTAAAGAGGTGCTTTAAAGAGGTAAAGAGGTGCTTTAAAGAGGTAAAGAGGAGCTTTAAAGAGGTAAAGAGGAGCTTTAGAGAGGTAAAGAGGTAAAGAGGAGCTTTAAAGAGGTAAAGAGGTGCTTTAAAGAGGTAAAGAGGAGCTTTAAAGAGGTAAAGAGGTAAAGAGGAGATTTAAAGAGGTAAATAGGTGCTTTAGAGAGGTAAAGAGGTAAAGAGGAGCTTTAGAGAGGTAAAGAGGAGCTTTAGAGAGGTAAAGAGGTGCTTTAAAGAGGTAAAGAGGTGCTTTAAAGAGGTAAAGAGGAGTTTTAGAGAGGTAAAGAGGTGCTTTAAAGAGGTAAAGAGGAGCTTTAAAGAGGTAAAGAGGAGCTTTAGAGAGGTAAAGAGGTGCTTTAAAGAGGTAAAGAGGTAAAGAGGTAAAGAGGAGCTTTAGATAGGTAAAGAAGTAAAGAGGAGCTTTAAAGAGGTAAAGAGGTAAAGAGGAGCTTTAAAGAGGTAAAGGGGAGCTTTAGAGAGGTAAAGAGGTAAAGAGGAGCTTTAAAGAGGTAAAGAGGTAAAGATGAGCTTTAGAGAGGTAAAGAGGTAAAGAGGAGCTTTAGAGAGGTAAAGAAGTAAAGAGGAGCTTTAGAGAGGTAAAGAGGTAAAGAGGAGCTTTAGAGAGGTAAAGAGGAGCTTTAAAGAGGTAAAGAGGAGCTTTAGAGAGGTAAAGAGGAGCTTTAAAGAGGTAAAGAGGAGCTTTAGAGAGGTAAAGAGGAGCTTAAAGAGGTAAAGCGGTGCTTTAAAGAGGTAAAGAGGAGCTTTAGAGAGGTAAAGAAGTAAAGAGGAGCTTTAGAGAGGTAAATAGGTGCTTTAAATAGGTAAAGAGGAGCTTTAAAGAGGTAAAGAGGAGCTTAAAGAGGTAAAGAGGTGCTTTAAAGAGGTAAAGAGGAGCTTTAGAGAGGTAAAGAGGAGCTTTAGAGAGGTAAAGAAGTAAAGAGGAGCTTTAAAGAGGTAAAGAGGAGCTTTAAAGAGGTAAAGAGGAGCTTAAAGAGGTAAAGCGGTGCTTTAAAGAGGTAAAGAGGAGCTTTAGAGAGGTAAAGAAGTAAAGAGGAGCTTTAGAGAGGTAAAGAGGTAAAGAGGAGCTTTAAAGAGGTAAAGAGGTGCTTTAAAGAGGTAAAGAGGAGCTTTAAAGAGGTAAAGAGGAGCTTAAAGAGGTAAAGCGGTGCTTTAAAGAGGTAAAGAGGAGCTTTAGAGAGGTAAAGAAGTAAAGAGGAGCTTTAAAGAGGTAAAGAGATGCTTTAAAGAGGTAAAGAGGTAAAGAGGTGCTTTAGAGAGGTAAAGAGGTGCTTTAAAGAGGTAAAGAGGTGCTTTACATAGGTAAAGAGGAGCTTTAGAGAGGTAAAGAGGTAAAGAGGAGCTTTAAAGAGGTAAAGAGGTAAAGAGGTGCTTTAAAGAGGTAAAGAGGACCTTTAAAGAGGTAAAGAGGAGCTTTAAAGAGGTAAAGAGGTAAAGAGGAGCTTTAGAGAGGTAAAGAGGAGCTTTAAAGAGGTAAAGAGGAGCTTTAGAGAGGTAAAGAGGTAAAGAGGAGCTTTAAAGAGGTAAAGAGGTGCTTTAAAGAGGTAAAGAGGAGCTTTAAAGAGGTAAAGAGGTAAAGAGGAGATTTAAAGAGGTAAATAGGTGCTTTAGAGAGGTAAAGAGGTAAAGAGGAGCTTTAGAGAGGTAAAGAGGAGCTTTAGAGAGGTAAAGAGGTGCTTTAAAGAGGTAAAGAGGTGCTTTAAAGAGGTAAAGAGGAGTTTTAGAGAGGTAAAGAGGTGCTTTAAAGAGGTAAAGAGGAGCTTTAAAGAGGTAAAGAGGAGCTTTAGAGAGGTAAAGAGGTGCTTTAAAGAGGTAAAGAGGTAAAGAGGTAAAGAGGAGCTTTAGATAGGTAAAGAAGTAAAGAGGAGCTTTAAAGAGGTAAAGAGGTAAAGAGGAGCTTTAAAGAGGTAAAGGGGAGCTTTAGAGAGGTAAAGAGGTAAAGAGGAGCTTTAAAGAGGTAAAGAGGTAAAGATGAGCTTTAGAGAGGTAAAGAGGTAAAGAGGAGCTTTAGAGAGGTAAAGAAGTAAAGAGGAGCTTTAGAGAGGTAAAGAGGTAAAGAGGAGCTTTAGAGAGGTAAAGAGGAGCTTTAAAGAGGTAAAGAGGAGCTTTAGAGAGGTAAAGAGGAGCTTTAAAGAGGTAAAGAGGAGCTTTAGAGAGGTAAAGAGGAGCTTAAAGAGGTAAAGCGGTGCTTTAAAGAGGTAAAGAGGAGCTTTAGAGAGGTAAAGAAGTAAAGAGGAGCTTTAGAGAGGTAAATAGGTGCTTTAAATAGGTAAAGAGGAGCTTTAAAGAGGTAAAGAGGAGCTTAAAGAGGTAAAGAGGTGCTTTAAAGAGGTAAAGAGGAGCTTTAGAGAGGTAAAGAGGAGCTTTAGAGAGGTAAAGAAGTAAAGAGGAGCTTTAAAGAGGTAAAGAGGAGCTTTAAAGAGGTAAAGAGGAGCTTAAAGAGGTAAAGCGGTGCTTTAAAGAGGTAAAGAGGAGCTTTAGAGAGGTAAAGAAGTAAAGAGGAGCTTTAAAGAGGTAAAGAGATGCTTTAAAGAGGTAAAGAGGTAAAGAGGTGCTTTAGAGAGGTAAAGAGGTGCTTTAAAGAGGTAAAGAGGTGCTTTACATAGGTAAAGAGGAGCTTTAGAGAGGTAAAGAGGTAAAGAGGAGCTTTAAAGAGGTAAAGAGGTAAAGAGGTGCTTTAAAGAGGTAAAGAGGACCTTTAAAGAGGTAAAGAGGAGCTTTAAAGAGGTAAAGAGGTAAAGAGGAGCTTTAGAGAGGTAAAGAGGAGATTTAGAGAGGTAAAGAGGAGCTTTAGAGAGGTAAAGAGGAGCTTTAAAGAGGTAAAGAGGTAAAGAGGAGCTTTAAAGAGGTAAAGAGGTGCTTTAAAGAGGTAAAGAGGACCTTTAAAGAGGTAAAGAGGTAAAGAGGTGCTTTAGAGAGGTAAAGAGGAGCTTTAGAGAGGTAAAGAGGAGCTTTAGAGAGGTAAAGAGGTAAAGAGGAGCTTTAAAGAGGTAAAGAGGAGCTTTAGAGAGGTAAATAGGTGCTTTAAAGAGGTAAAGAGATGCTTTAAAGAGGTAAAGAGGTAAAGAGGTGCTTTAGAGAGGTAAAGAGGTGCTTTACAGAGGTAAAGAGGAGCTTTAGAGAGGTAAAGAGGTAAAGAGGTGCTTTACAGAGGTAAAGAGGAGCTTTAGAGAGGTAAAGAGGAGCTTTAGAGAGGTAAAGAGGTGCTTTACAGAGGTAAAGAGGTAAAGAGGAGCTTTACAGAGGTAAAGAGGTAAAGAGGAGCTTTAAAGAGGTAAAGAGGTAAAGAGGAGCTTTAAAGAGGTAAAGAGGAGCTTTAGAGAGGTAAAGAGGTAAAGAGGAGCTTTAAAGAGGTAAAGAGGAGCTTTAGAGAGGTAAAGAGGTAAAGAGGAGCTTTAGAGAGGTAAAGAGGTAAAGAGGAGCTTTAAAGAGGTAAAGAGGAGCTTTAGAGAGGTAAAGAGGTAAAGAGGTGCTTTACAGAGGTAAAGAGGAGCTTTAGAGAGGTAAAGAGGTAAAGAGGAGCTTTAGAGAGGTAAAGAGGTAAAGAGGAGCTTTAAAGAGGTAAAGAGGAGCTTTAGAGAGGTAAAGAGGTAAAGAGGAGCTTTACAGAGGTAAAGAGGTAAAGAGGAGCTTTAAAGAGGTAAAGAGGTAAAGAGGAGCTTTAAAGAGGTAAAGAGGAGCTTTAGAGAGGTAAAGAGGTAAAGAGGAGCTTTAAAGAGGTAAAGAGGAGCTTTAGAGAGGTAAAGAGGAGCTTTAAAGAGGTAAAGAGGTAAAGAGGAGCTTTAAAGAGGTAAAGAGGAGCTTTAGAGAGGTAAAGAGGAGCTTTAAAGAGGTAAAGAGGTAAAGAGGAGCTTTAAAGAGGTAAAGAGGAGCTTTAGAGAGGTAAAGAGGTAAAGAGGAGCTTTAGAGAGGTAAAGAGGAGCTTTAGAGAGGTAAAGAGGAGCTTTAAAGAGGTAAAGAGGTAAAGAGGAGCTTTAAAGAGGTAAAGAGGTGCTTTAAAGAGGTAAAGAGGACCTTTAAAGAGGTAAAGAGGTAAAGAGGTGCTTTAGAGAGGTAAAGAGGAGCTTTAGAGAGGTAAAGAGGAGCTTTAGAGAGGTAAAGAGGTAAAGAGGAGCTTTAAAGAGGTAAAGAGGAGCTTTAGAGAGGTAAATAGGTGCTTTAAAGAGGTAAAGAGGAGCTTTAGAGAGGTAAAGAGGTGCTTTACAGAGGTAAAGAGGAGCTTTAGAGAGGTAAAGAGGTAAAGAGGTGCTTTACAGAGGTAAAGAGGAGCTTTAGAGAGGTAAAGAGGAGCTTTAGAGAGGTAAAGAGGTGCTTTACAGAGGTAAAGGGGTAAAGAGGAGCTTTACAGAGGTAAAGAGGTAAAGAGGAGCTTTAAAGAGGTAAAGAGGTAAAGAGGAGCTTTAAAGAGGTAAAGAGGAGCTTTAGAGAGGTAAAGAGGTAAAGAGGAGCTTTAGAGAGGTAAAGAGGTAAAGAGGAGCTTTAAAGAGGTAAAGAGGAGCTTTAAAGAGGTAAAGAGGTGCTTTAAAGAGGTAAAGAGGAGCTTTAAAGAGGTAAAGAGGAGCTTTAGAGAGGTAAAGAGGTAAAGAGGAGCTTTAAAGAGGTAAAGAGGTAAAGAGGTGCTTTACAGAGGTAAAGAGGAGCTTTAGAGAGGTAAAGAGGAGCTTTAGAGAGGTAAAGAGGAGCTTTAGAGAGGTAAAGAGGTAAAGAGGAGCTTTAAAGAGGTAAAGAGGAGCTTTAGAGAGGTAAAGAGGTAAAGAGGAGCTTTACAGAGGTAAAGAGGTAAAGAGGAGCTTTAAAGAGGTAAAGAGGTAAAGAGGAGCTTTAAAGAGGTAAAGAGGTAAAGAGGAGCTTTACAGAGGTAAAGAGGTAAAGAGGAGCTTTAAAGAGGTAAAGAGATAAAGAGGAGCTTTAAAGAGGTAAAGAGGAGCTTTAGAGAGGTAAAGAGGTAAAGAGGAGCTTTAAAGAGGTAAAGAGGAGCTTTAAAGAGGTAAAGAGGTAAAGAGGAGCTTTAAAGAGGTAAAGAGGAGCTTTAAAGAGGTAAAGAGGTAAAGAGGAGCTTTAGAGAGGTAAAGAGGAGCTTTAGAGAGGTAAAGAGGAGCTTTAAAGAGGTAAAGAGGTAAAGAGGAGCTTTAAAGAGGTAAAGAGGAGCTTTAAAGAGGTAAAGAGGTAAAGAGGAGCTTTAAAGAGGTAAAGAGGAGCTTTAGAGAGGTAAAGAGGTAAAGAGGAGCTTTAGAGAGGTAAAGAGGTAAAGAGGAGCTTTAGAGAGGTAAAGAGGTAAAGAGGAGCTTTAGAGAGGTAAAGAGGTAAAGAGGAGCTTTACAGAGGTAAAGAGGAGCTTTAGAGAGGTAAAGAGGAGCTTTAAAGAGGTAAAGAGGAGCTTTACAGAGGTAAAGAGGAGCTTTAAAGAGGTAAAGAGGTAAAGAGGAGCTTTACAGAGGTAAAGAGGAGCTTTAGAGAGGTAAAGAGGTAAAGAGGAGCTTTAGAGAGGTAAAGAGGTAAAGAGGAGCTTTACAGAGGTAAAGAGGAGCTTTAGAGAGGTAAAGAGGAGCTTTAGAGAGGTAAAGAGGAGCTTTACAGAGGTAAAGAGGAGCTTTAAAGAGGTAAAGAGGTAAAGAGGAGCTTTACAGAGGTAAAGAGGAGCTTTAAAGGAGCAGATTGCATCACTTCCCCAGCGTACCTTGACGGTCTGCCGGGTGCCGGTGATGAAGGCTTTCCTCGTGGACAGCTCCGTTGCGTCCAGGTTGAACTTCTTGGGGTTGGACTCAACGATGCGTTCACTGAGAGTTAAGGAGCACGTTCACCTGAAATTCACACGGAGCAGCTCACTACAACAGCACTGCTTCAAGGATATTGATGGTCTCGTCCAGGTCCTCCAGGTCCCACTCGATGGAGCGCAGGCTGTTCCTCAGCTCATTGGTCGTCCAGTCCACTTCCTCCTTGGAGGCTCCGCCCCCCTCCTGCAACAGCTCGCTCCATCTGTGATGGAGGTTCTGTGCTGCGTTCACTGCCTTCTGAACCTCTCTGTAACAAACAGAACAACTCTTCTGTGACTGTAGAAGTCTATATTATTATTATTATTATTATTATTATTATTATTATTATTATTATTATCTCCAACAGTCAGTGTGAACCTTAACTGTCTGAATAAAGACTGAACCAGAAACTATCAATACTAACACAGACCACTAACACAGACCACTAACACAGACCACTAACACACTAACACACTAACACAGACCACTACACACTAACACAGACCACTAACACAGACCACTAACACACTAACACACTAACACAGACCACTAACACACTAACACAGACCACTAACACAAACACACTAACACAGACCACTACACACTAACACAGACCACTAACACACTAACACAGACCACTACACACTAACACAGACCACTAACACACTAACACAGACCACTAACACACTAACACACTAACACAGACCACTAACACACTAACACACTAACACAGACCACTAACACACTAACACACTAACACAGACCACTAACACACTAACACACTAACACAGACCACTAACACACTAACACAGACCACTAACACACTAACACAGACCACTAACACACTAACACACTAACACAGACCACTAACACACTAACACACTAACACAGACCACTAACACACTAACACAGACCACTAACATACTAACACAGACCACTAACACACTAACATACTAACACAGACCACTAACACACTAACATACTAACACAGACCACTAACACACTAACACACTAACACAGACCACTAACACAGACCACTAACACACTAACACAGACCACAAACACACTAACACAGACCACTAACATACTAACACAGACCACTAACACACTAACATACTAACACAGACCACTAACACACTAACACAGACCACTAACACAGACCACTAACACACTAACACAGACCACAAACACACTAACACAGACCACTAACACACTAACACAGACCACTAACACACTAACACAGACCACTAACACACTAACACAGACCACAAACACACTAACACAGACCACTAACACACTAACACAGACCACTAACACACTAACACAGACCACTAACACACTAACACAGACCACTAACACACTAACACAGACCACAAACACACTAACACAGACCACTAACACACTAACACAGACCACTAACACACTAACACAGACCACTAACACACTAACACAGACCACTAACACACTAACACAGACCACTAACACACTAACACAGACCACTAACACACTAACACAGACCACTACACACTAACACAGACCACTAACACACTAACACAGACCACTACACACTAACACAGACCACTAACACACTAACACAGACCACTAACACACTAACACACTAACACAGACCACTAACACAGACCACTAACACACTAACACAGACCACAAACACACTAACACACTAACACAGACCACTAACACAGACCACTAACACACTAACACAGACCACTACACACTAACACAGACCACTACACACTAACACACTAACACAGACCACTACACACTAACACACTAACACAGACCACTAACACACTAACACACTAACACAGACCACTACACACTAACACAGACCACTACACACTAACACAGACCACTACACACTAACACAGACCACTAACACAGACCACTAACACACTAACACAGACCACTAACACACTAACACAGACCACTAACACAGACCACTAACACACTAACACACTAACATACTAACACAGACCACTAACACACTAACATACTAACACAGACCACTAACACAGACCACTAACACAGACCACTAACACACTAACACAGACCACTAACACAGACTACTAACACACTAACACAGACCACTAACACACTAACACACTAACACAGACCACTAACACACTAACACAGACCACTAACACACTAACACACTAACACAGACCACTAACACACTAACACAGACCACTAACACACTAACACACTAACACAGACCACTAACACACTAACATACTAACACAGACCACTAACACACTAACACACTAACACAGACCACTAACATACTAACACAGACCACTAACACACTAACACAGACCACTAACACACTAACACACCAACACACTAACACAGACCACTAACACACTAACACACTAACACAGACCACTAACACACTAACACACTAACACAGACCACTAACACACTAACACACTAACACAGACCACTAACACACTAACACACTAACACACTAACACAGACCACTAACACACTAACACAGACCACTAACACACTAACACACTAACACAGACCACTAACACACTAACACAGACCACTAACACACTAACATACTAACACAGACCACTAACACACTAACATACTAACACAGACCACTAACACACTAACACACTAACACAGACCACTAACACACTAACACAGACCACTACACACTAACACACTAACACAGACCACTAACACACTAACACACTAACACACTAACATACTAACACAGACCACTAACACACTAACACAGACCACTAACACACTAACATACTAACACAGACCACTAACACACTAACATACTAACACAGACCACTAACACACTAACACAGACCACTAACACACTAACACACTAACACAGACCACTAACACACTAACATACTAACACAGACCACTAACACACTAACACAGACCACTAACACAGACCACTAACACACTAACACAGACCACTAACACAGACTACTAACACACTAACACAGACCACTAACACACTAACACAGACCACTAACACACTAACACAGACCACTAACACACTAACACACTAACACAGACCACTAACACACTAACATACTAACACAGACCACTAACACACTAACACACTAACACAGACCACTAACATACTAACACAGACCACTAACACACTAACACAGACCACTAACACACTAACACACCAACACACTAACACAGACCACTAACACACTAACACAGACCACTAACATACTAACACAGACCACTAACACACTAACACAGACCACTAACACACTAACACACTAACACAGACCACTAACATACTAACACAGACCACTAACACACTAACACAGACCACTAACACACCAACACACTAACACAGACCACTAACATACTAACACAGACCACTAACACACTAACACAGACCACTAACACACTAACACACTAACACAGACCACTAACACACTAACACACTAACACAGACCACTAACACACTAACACAGACCACTAACACACTAACACAGACCACTAACACACTAACACACTAACATACTAACACAGACCACTAACACACTAACACAGACCACTAACACACTAACATACTAACACAGACCACTAACACACTAACACACTAACACAGACCACTAACACACTAACACAGACCACTACACACTAACACACTAACACAGACCACTAACACACTAACATACTAACACAGACCACTAACACACTAACACACTAACACAGACCACTAACACACTAACATACTAACACAGACCACTAACACACTAACACACTAACACAGACCACTAACACACTAACACACTAACACAGACCACTAACACACTAACACAGACCACTAACACACTAACACAGACCACTAACACACTAACACAGACCACTAACACACTAACACACTAACATACTAACACAGACCACTACACACTAACATACTAACACAGACCACTAACACACTAACACAGACCCTCCTGATAGCATTAGCATGGTTCTGGTTAGTGGGTTAACTGGGTTAGGTTAACCATCCTGTTAGCATTAGCATGGTGTGAACAGTTCTGACCCTTTGACAACGAAGAACGGGTCTTCCATGGACATGGTGCTGGTTCCGGTTCAGTCGGAGCTGAGCTCCATCACACACAGACTCGGCTCCGGACTATGTATATATATATATATATATATATATATATATATATATATATATATGTATATATATATATGTATATATATGTATGTATGTATATATATATATTTATATATATATATATATATACATACACACAGTTTAACTCATTGAACCGAGCTTCTGGTAATAACTCCGCTATGTTTACATCAGCAGCGGCTTCCGCAGCAGAAGCGGCCCGATGACGTCACCAAAGTTCTTCTTCTTCTGGGTTTATTGCGGTAGTCACATGTAGCTGATGTGAGCAGCAGCGCCACCTTCTGCCCCGGAGTGTGATAACACAACCTAATCCTTAACACACACACACACACACACACACACACACACACACACACACACACACACACACACACACACACAGTGGTATGTGTTAAAGGGTTGAAATAAACTATTAGAGCATCTTTATAAGCTGTTTATATAAACACAGTTTAGTAAATAAGAGTATGTGTTTCAGTCCAGCAGGTGGCAGTAATCACCGGTATTGACACAGAAATAGAAGGAGAAGAAGAAGTGGTAGTCTCGCGATACTTAATCATACTGCGGTTGGTTCTTTGTGCGGAGCGGGGAAGAAAGGTGGTAGTCTCGCGATACTTCATCATACTACGGTTGGTTCTTCGTGCCGGGCGGGGAAGAAGAGGTGGTTGTCTCGCGATACTTCATCATACTAGGGTCGGTTCTTTGTGCGGAGAGGGGAAGAAGTGGAAGTCTCGCGATACTTCACCACACTACGGGTCTTTGTGCGGAGCGGGAGCTGATCAGCTAACACGCAGCAGCTAATCTCCCGTTGTAAGAGCCTGTTCGTCCGCGTGGCGTCAGAACAGCATCGTGATCGATAACACCCAGCCTTCATACCGCCACCTGTCCGCTACAGGTAAGAACTATGACGTCTGCTCGTCGCGTGAGCTCCCGCTGAAATACTCAACCAGCGCCATTAGCCGCTTTGTGTGTCCGAACATGTGGTTAGCTGTGGTTAGTTGCTGGTTAGCTGCTAGTTAGCTGCCAGTGGGGTTAGCGAGCTCCCGCGGAAATACTCAACCAGCGCCGTTAGCTGTAGTTAGCTGTGTTGAGCTGTGGTTAGCGGTGGTTAGCGGTAGTTAGCTGTGTTGAGCTGTGGTTAGCGGTGGTTAGAGGTAGTTAGCTGTGTTGAGCTGTGGTTAGCGGTAGTTAGCTGTGTTGAGCTGTGGTTAGCGGTAGTTAGCTGTGTTGAGCTGTGGTTAGCGGTAGTTAGCGGTAGTTAGCGGTAGTTAGCGGTAGTTAGCTGTGGTTAGATGTAGTTAGCTCTGGTTAGATGTAGTAGTTAGCTGTGGTAGTTAGCTCTGGTTAGATGTAGTTAGCTCTGGTTAGTGTTAGTTAGGTGAGTAGCGTCAATAATAAATCTTTTCTCAATAAATAAATCACAATAAACCCAAGCATTGACATGCATATTCAGTCCAAAAACGTGCTTTTCGGTTCAGAAATTGAAAAATGACCTACTTTGATCTGTAGGTGATGTTATATAGATTAACATCTGTAGGTGATGTTATATAGATTAACATCTGTAGGTGATGTTATATAGATTAACATCTGTAGGTGATGTTATATAGATTAACATCTGTAGGTGATGTTATATAGATTAACATCTGTAGGTGATGTTATATAGATTAACGTCTGTAGGTGATGTTATATAGATTAACATCTGTAGGTGATGTTATATAGATTAACGTCTGTAGGTGATGTTATATAGATTAACGTCTGTAGGTGATGTTATATAGATTAACGTCTGTAGGTGATGTTATATAGATTAACATCTGTAGGTGATGTTATATAGATTAACGTCTGTAGGTGATGTTATATAGATTAACGTCTGTAGGTGATGTTATATAGATTAACGTCTGTAGGTGATGTTATATAGATTAACGTCTGTAGGTGATGTTATATAGATTAACGTCTGTAGGTGATGTTATATAGATTAACGTCTGTAGGTGATGTTATATAGATTAACATCTGGAGGTGATGTTATATAGATTAACATCTGTAGGTGATGTTATATAGATTAACGTCTGTAGGTGATGTTATATAGATTAACATCTGTAGGTGATGTTATATAGATTAACATCTGTAGGTGATGTTATATAGATTAACGTCTGTAGGTGATGTTATATAGATTAACATCTGTAGGTGATGTTATATAGATTAACATCTGTAGGTGATATAGATAAATATCTGGTGGTGATTTTTCAGCAGGTATTTGATCATGTGATCTCTCTGACCCTCCTTCACCTTGTAGTTCATCTCCTCTTCCTCACCTGCGGACACAGTGACCCACCTGAGTCGTTTCCATGGCATTAAGACGAGGACACATCAGGTACCTGAAGGTAAGTCAACAACTTATCAGACACAGGTGGAGGTATTTCAGGCTCCCTTTTCTGGAGCCCCTTCCATAGTACTTCTACCGACCCCTTCCATAGTACTTCTACCGACCCCTTCCATAGTACTTCTACCGACCCCTTCCATAGTACTTCTACTGACCCCTTCCATAGTACTTCTACTGACCCCTTCCATAGTACTTCTACTGACCCCTTCCATAGTACTTCTACTGACCCCTTCCATAGTACTTCTACTGACCCCTTCCATAGTACTTCTACCGACCCCTTCCATAGTACTTCTACCGACCCCTTCCATAGTACTTCTACCGACCCCTTCCATAGTACTTCTACTGACCCCTTCCATAGTACTTCTACCGACCCCTTCCATAGTACTTCTACTGACCCCTTCCATAGTACTTCTACCGACCCCTTCCATAGTACTTCTACTGACCCCTTCCATAGTACTTCTACCGACCCCTTCTATAGTACTTCTACTGAACCCTTCCATAGTACTTCTACTGACCCCTTCCATAGTACTTCTACCGACCCCTTCCATAGTACTTCTACCGACCCCTTCCATAGTACTTCTACCGACCCCTTCCATAGTACTTCTACTGACCCCTTCCATAGTACTTCTACCGACCCCTTCCATAGTACTTCTACCGACCCCTTCTATAGTACTTCTACCGACCCCTTCCATAGTACTTCTACCGACCCCTTCCATAGTACTTCTACTGACCCCTTCCATAGTACTTCTACCGACCCCTTCTATAGTACTTCTACTGACCCCTCCCATAGTACTTCTACCGACCCCTTCTATAGTACTTCTACCGACCCCTCCCATAGTACTTCTACCGACCCCTTCCATAGTACTTCTACTGACCCCTTCCATAGTACTTCTACCGACCCCTTCTATAGTACTTCTACCGACCCCTTCTATAGTACTTCTACCGACCCCTTCTATAGTACTTCTACCGACCCCTTCTATAGTACTTCTACCGACCCCTCCCATAGTACTTCTACCGACCCCTCCCATAGTACTTCTACCGACCCCTCCCATAGTACTTCTACCGACCCCTCCCATAGTACTTCTACCGACCCCTTCCATAGTACTTCTACCGACCCCTCCCATAGTACTTCTACCGACCCCTTCTATAGTACTTCTACCGACCCCTCCCATAGTACTTCTGCAGACCCCTCCCATAGTACTTCTGCAGACCCCTCCCATAGTACTTCTACCGACCCCTCCTATAGTACTTCTACCGACCCCTTCTATAGTACTTCTACCGACCCCTCCCATAGTACTTCTACCGACCCCTCCCATAGTACTTCTACCGACCCCTCCCATAGTACTTCTGCAGACCCCTTCCAGTACTTCTGCAGACCCCTTCCAGTACTTCTACCGACCCCTCCCATAGTACTTCTGCAGACCCCTTCCAGTACTTCTGCAGACCCCTCCCATAGTACTTCTACCGACCCCTCCCATAGTACTTCTGCAGACCCCTTCCAGTACTTCTGCAGACCCCTCCCATAGTACTTCTACCGACCCCTCCCATAGTACTTCTACCGACCCCTCCCATAGTACTTCTACCGACCCCTCCCATAGTACTTCTACCGACCCCTCCCATAGTACTTCTACCGACCCCTCCCATAGTACTTCTGCAGACCCCTTCCAGTACTTCTGCAGACCCCTCCCATAGTACTTCTACCGACCCCTCCCATAGTACTTCTACCGACCCCTCCTATAGTACTTCTACCGACCCCTTCTATAGTACTTCTACCGACCCCTCCCATAGTACTTCTACCGACCCCTCCCATAGTACTTCTACCGACCCCTCCCATAGTACTTCTGCAGACCCCTTCCAGTACTTCTGCAGACCCCTTCCAGTACTTCTACCGACCCCTCCCATAGTACTTCTGCAGACCCCTTCCAGTACTTCTGCAGACCCCTCCCATAGTACTTCTACCGACCCCTCCCATAGTACTTCTACCGACCCCTCCCATAGTACTTCTACCGACCCCTCCCATAGTACTTCTGCAGACCCCTTCCAGTACTTCTGCAGACCCCTCCCATAGTACTTCTACCGACCCCTCCCATAGTACTTCTACCGACCCCTCCTATAGTACTTCTACCGACCCCTTCTATAGTACTTCTACCGACCCCTCCCATAGTACTTCTACCGACCCCTCCCATAGTACTTCTACCGACCCCTCCCATAGTACTTCTGCAGACCCCTTCCAGTACTTCTGCAGACCCCTTCCAGTACTTCTACCGACCCCTCCCATAGTACTTCTGCAGACCCCTTCCAGTACTTCTGCAGACCCCTCCCATAGTACTTCTACCGACCCCTCCCATAGTACTTCTGCAGACCCCTCCCATAGTACTTCTGCAGACCCCTCCCATAGTACTTCTGCAGACCCCTCCCATAGTACTTCTACCGACCCCTCCCATAGTACTTCTACCGACCCCTCCCATAGTACTTCTACCGACCCCTCCCATAGTACTTCTACCGACCCCTCCCATAGTACTTCTACCGACCCCTCCCATAGTACTTCTACCGACCCCTCCCATAGTACTTCTACCGACCCCTTCCATAGTACTTCTACCGACCCCTCCCATAGTACTTCTACCGACCCCTCCCATAGTACTTCTACCGACCCCTTCTATAGTACTTCTACCGACCCCTTCTATAGTACTTCTGCAGACCCCTCCCATAGTACTTCTACCGACCCCTCCCATAGTACTTCTACTGACCCCTCCCATAGTACTTCTACCGACCCCTTCCAGTACTTCTGCAGACCCCTCCCATAGTACTTCTACCGACCCCTTCCAGTACTTCTACTGACCCCTCCCATAGTACTTCTACCGACCCCTTCTATAGTACTTCTACTGACCCCTTCCATAGTACTTCTACCAACCCCTTCTATAGTACTTCTACCGACCCCTTCTATAGTACTTCTACCAACCCCTTCTATAGTACTTCTACCGACCCCTTCTATAGTACTTCTACTGACCCCTCCCATAGTACTTCTACTGACCCCTTCTATAGTACTTCTACTGACCCCTCCCATAGTACTTCTACCGACCCCTTCTATAGTACTTCTACTGACCCCTCCCATAGTACTTCTACCGACCCCTTCTATAGTACTTCTACCGACCCCTTCTATAGTACTTCTACCAACCCCTTCTATAGTACTTCTACCAACCCCTTCTATAGTACTTCTACCGACCCCTTCTATAGTACTTCTACCGACCCCTTCTATAGTACTTCTACCGACCCCTCCCATAGTACTTCTACCGACCCCTCCCATAGTACTTCTACCGACCCCTCCCATAGTACTTCTACCGACCCCTCCCATAGTACTTCTACCGACCCCTCCTATAGTACTTCTACCGACCCCTTCTATAGTACTTCTACCGACCCCTCCCATAGTACTTCTACCGACCCCTCCCATAGTACTTCTGCAGACCCCTTCCAGTACTTCTGCAGACCCCTTCCAGTACTTCTACCGACCCCTCCCATAGTACTTCTGCAGACCCCTTCCAGTACTTCTGCAGACCCCTCCCAGTACTTCTGCAGACCCCTCCCATAGTACTTCTACCGACCCCTCCCATAGTACTTCTACCGACCCCTCCCATAGTACTTCTGCAGACCCCTCCCATAGTACTTCTGCAGACCCCTCCCATAGTACTTCTACCGACCCCTCCCATAGTACTTCTACCGACCCCTCCCATAGTACTTCTGCAGACCCCTCCCATAGTACTTCTACCGACCCCTCCCATAGTACTTCTGCAGACCCCTCCCATAGTACTTCTACAGACCCCTCCCATAGTACTTCTACCGACCCCTCCCATAGTACTTCTGCAGACCCCTCCCATAGTACTTCTGCAGACCCCTCCCATAGTACTTCTACCGACCCCTCCCATAGTACTTCTGCAGACCCCTCCCATAGTACTTCTACCGACCCCTCCCATAGTACTTCTACCGACCCCTCCCATAGTACTTCTGCAGACCCCTCCCATAGTACTTCTGCAGACCCCTCCCATAGTACTTCTGCAGACCCCTCCCATAGTACTTCTACCGACCCCTCCCATAGTACTTCTACCGACCCCTTCCAGTACTTCTGCAGACCTCTTCCCGTGCAGACCCTTCCCTCTGCCCGTGGGTGTGTGTTTGGTCATGTATGACATGGCGTGTAACACGTGTGTGTTTTCCAGGTGTGTGAGGTTCAGACGTCTCAGAGTGATGTCCGAGATGCTCAGCACGCCTCTAAAGGAGCCTCTGGAAAGGTGACGGCAGTCCTGATTGTTTTTGTGCCGTGTCTGAACTGTCATAAGTTATATTGTGGTTAGTTAGAGTTTACGAGCGTTGCATTGTGGGAGCTGCAGGTGTGTCGATGATGTACTAAAGGAGCGTTATCGTCTCAGGAGCTGTACGATAACGGATACTGCGAGCAGATGATGGAGGACGACGACTCCAGAACCAACCTGATCGTGAACTACCTGCCGCAGAGCATGAGTCAGGACGAGCTGCGCAGTCTGTTCAGCAGCGTGGGCGACGTGGAGTCGGCCAAGCTCATCAGGGACAAAGTGGCAGGTAACTAGTCAACGAGTCAACCCCAAACCTGAGCTGCGACCGCCCCGACACGATGCCTTAGTACTACACGCGCTACAGAGGCCCAGTACTGCAGTACTGCTGTACGAAGCTTGTGTGCGTAGGGTAGGTACTCAGATTGTTGGAATCTTCGTTGTTTTCTTTTAACCCGACGTGCAGAAAACCTCGTGTTTTATTCATCGACATTCAAACTGTCGAACAAAGGCATCCTTAAAAATCAATGCCGTTAATTGTTTAAATATCTCAAAGTCACATGTTGCAGTACTACTGAGGTACTACTGCAGTACTACTGAGCACCAGGCCTCAGTACTACTCCAGTATTGTAGCACTACTATCTGCTTAGCACTAATGGTAGTTCATTTCATTACTGAATAGTATTAGTATAAATACTGTATAGCTTTGGTTCTGAGTCATTCTACCACAGTACTAAAAATGACTTCGTACCCAAAAGGCTCTCATAATGCTACTTTGTTGTAGTAGTAGAACTTGTTGCAGTTGTGCTTGCTGCATAGTAGTATTTGTAATATCAGTAGTAGTACTGTTGTAGTACTATCTGCAGTATTTCTTGTGCACTCGAGCAGCTGTTTTTTTTCTTTCTGAAGTTTGTCTTTTTTAATGTTTTATTGATGATCAGCTGATTTTTTTTTCTTTTATTTAAGTTTTATTTTTATTACAATCTTATGGTATTTTTTTAAAGTACGTTTCTGTGATTTTTGTCTGAACTACATAGATATTTATCTATATGTGTTTTGTGTGTGTGTGTGTGTGTATATATATATATATATATATATATATATATATATATATATATATATATATATATATATATATATATATATATATATTAATTATACACATGCATATACATTTTTGTTTTCTGCATTATTGTAATATATTTTGTTATTTTTCACACAGTGTTAACAATATCTGATGGTAGTTATAAATCAGGGCTGGGCGATATGAATCAATATTCTGACCAAAACACATGAACATTAACCAGTGAATTAAACTCTTTTAATTCATAATAATATGTTGTATACATCTGATCATTGATATTAAAGATATGGAAACATATCGTCCAACCCCAGATGACATGTTTGTTTTTAATTTCCCTGAATCTAACGAGAATGTACAAATGTTCCAGTGCTGTTTTCACATGTTTTATTTTATTTTTCAGGCTTTGAAAATGTCTGTAAATCTTTAATGACAAATGTTTGAAGACCCTGAACTTTTTGTTCCAGACTCACATTCTGCGTTGTTTACTGAGGGAGAGCTCCTGGTCCCAGTCTTCCCAGTGACCCAGTGACCCAGTGACTAGCTCCACCTCCTATTGTTAAGTCTCTTTAGGTCCAAACTCCGTGCACTTGGTCACAAAAGGAGGTCAATGTGTTTAAAGAATGACTCGAAGCGACCAGAGGAGGCGGAGCTTGTAAACATTAAATAATGGAGTCAAAGGGTCACTTTAAACGTCCATGGATTGGGACAGGAGGTCTCACTCTGACTAAACTTTCAGTGTTCGTTGTGACTTTTCTGGGTTTGTTCAGAATGTCATGTCTACACTTTTCAAACACTGTGGAGAGGTTTCTGCTGATTTCTTGTCTATTTTTCAATGTCCAGCATGTGTGGCATCAGTAACACAGACGGTTTTATTATTTTATTTTGTTTTTTTCCTTTGTGTTTCTCTAGGCCACAGTTTAGGTTACGGCTTTGTTAACTTTGTTAACCCTAATGATGCAGAGAGGGCTATCAGTACCCTCAATGGCCTGAGGCTACAGTCTAAAACTATCAAGGTAATGTGCCACAGGTGCTCTTTGCTCTTCCTGTCTCCATGATAGATGTGTTATGTCCCGGCCTCTCCTGCAAACTGTCTGACGGATGAAGGTATTTTAAACGTGTTCTAGTTTGTTTTTAGAGCACAAGTTGACACTGAATCTGTGAGTTTCTTCAGTTCAGTGGGACAATGTGCATAAATCTCTGCTTTTATTTTCACCAAAGCCTCATGATCTTTTTGGATGCTTTAATTTTGTCTTTTTGTTCATATTTGATTTGGGACAAATCTGGATAAATGTTTTTATATTGTTTTTATATTGTTTTTATATTGAACATAGACTTAAAATATCCCTGGATTTTATTTGAAGACTGGCTGTAACTGTACATTTCTTTTTGTCAATGTGTGTATTTATCTCTTGTTCCTGGTTGTGAAGACGGCAGACTGAACCTCTCCCCGTCTCCCTGCAGGTTTCCTTCGCGCGGCCGAGTTCGGACATGATCAAAGATGCTAACCTGTACATCAGCGGTCTGCCGAGGACGCTGAGTCAGCAGGACCTGGAGGACATGTTCACTCGCTTTGGACACATCATCAACTCCAGAGTGCTGGTGGACCAGGCCTCCGGTAAGGATTACCAGGGTAAGGGTCACTAGGGTTATGGTTACGGGGTTATGTTCACAAAGGTCACTAGGGTTATGGTTACGGGGTTATGTTCACAAAGGTCACTAGGGTTATGTTCACAAAGGTCACTAGGGTTATGGTTACGGGGTTATGTTCACAAAGGTCACTAGGGTTATGGTTACGGGGTTATGTTCACAAAGGTCACTAGGGTTATGTTCACAAAGGTCACTAGGGTTATGGTTACGGGGTTATGTTCACAAAGGTCACTAGGGTTATGTTCACAAAGGTCACTAGGGTTATGTTCACAAAGGTCACTAGGGTTATGGTCACAAAGGTCACTAGGGTTATGGTTACGGGGTTATGGTCACAAAGGTCACTAGGGTTATGTTCACAAAGGTCACTAGGGTTATGGTTACGGGGTTATGGTCACAAAGGTCACTAGGGTTATGTTCACAAAGGTCACTAGGGTTATGGTTACGGGGTTATGGTCACAAAGGTCACTAGGGTTATGTTCACAAAGGTCACTAGGGTTATGGTCACAAAGGTCACTAGGGTTATGTTCACAAAGGTCACTAGGGTTATGGTCACAAAGGTCACTAGGGTTATGGTCACAAAGGTCACTAGGGTTATGTTCACAAAGGTCACTAGGGTTATGTTCACAAAGGTCACTAGGGTTATGGTCACAAAGGTCACTAGGGTTATGTTCACAAAGGTCACTAGGGTTATGGTCACAAAGGTCACTAGGGTTATGGTTACGGGGTTATGGTCACAAAGGTCACTAGGGTTATGGTCACAAAGGTCACTAGGGTTATGGTCACAAAGGTCACTAGGGTTATGGTCACAAAGGTCACTAGGGTTATGGTTACGGGGTTATGGTCACAAAGGTCACTAGGGTTATGGTTACGGGGTTATGGTCACAAAGGTCACTAGGGTTATGGTCACAAAGGTCACTAGGGTTATGGTCACAAAGGTCACTAGGGTTATGGTCACAAAGGTCACTAGGGTTATGGTTACGGGGTTATGGTCACAAAGGTCACTAGGGTTATGGTCACTAGGGTTATGGTTACGGGGTTATGGTCACTAGGGTTATGGTTACCTGGGTTATGGTCACGGGGTCACCCCCCATGTTGCCCGACGGCTTCGCAGTTGAATAGATCCACGGCAGTGCACGGGCCGACGAATGTCCTTTAGCCCTTCCCCACGCCGTAGATCGTTTAGCCCAGTAGGAAGTGTCTGTAGTCATCCTATACTGTAATCTTGTGCTATTTTGGGATCCAGTATGGTTTGAGTATTTGGTAGTGAGGTTAAATTGATACGGGTAGGTTAGAGTATTCATAGGAGATTCCGTACTTTAAAAAAACATCACCCCATTGTCAGTTAACATGGAAAGGAAAACAGTTTTGAAAGTCTTGCCCACGCCCCATAATTTATTAACTCATGTTGTAGAACAGACTGCATTGGTGGTGATGTAACCATTCAGAATCCCAGAATAAATATCAATTAACCGGTAGGGTTTAGGTAACGTAAACCAGGTTAGTGTTGGATAAATAGGGGTTTAGGTAGGTTTTTTTATTTTATTTTTTTGGGTTGAGGTTAGGCGTCGGTAAGTGATTGAGGTAAGGAGAGAGGAATTGGGATAAGGATAGGTATTGTTGTAGGAAAGTTTTAGATATTCATAACGGAATGGTTGAGGTAAGGTAAGAGGAACCGGGTTAGTTTTCGTTAAAGTACAGATTTAGGTACGCCTTCGGTTTAGCTTTAGGTGTTAGTAGGTAATTGGTTGAGATTAGGCGAGAGGAATTAGGTTGAGGTTAGGGTCACCAGGGTTATGGTTATGGTCATCATGGTTATGGTTATGGTCACCATGGTTATGGTTAGGGTCACCAGGGTTATGGTTAGGGTCATCATGGTTATGGTTAGGGTCACCAGGGTTATGGTTAGGGTCATCATGGTTATGGTTAGGGTCACCAGGGTTATGGTTAGGGTCACCAGAACTCATCACGAGCTCGCCTTCAGTGGTCGTGTCTCACCGCTCTCCTATTGGCTGTCCAGGTCTGTCACGGGGCGTGGCCTTCATCCGCTTCGACAAGAGGTCCGAGGCCGAAGACGCCGTCAAACACCTGAACGGGCACACGCCCCCGGGCAGCTCTGAGCCAATCACGGTCAAGTTCGCAGCCAACCCTAATCAAGCTAGGAACTCTCAGATGATGTCACAGATGTACCACGGCCAATCCCGGCGCTTCGGAGGCCCCGTGCACCACCAGGCCCAGAGGTTCAGGTAGGCTCACCGTCTGTCGTCACGGGTTCGATACCCGAATAACGAGCTCTCTCGTTGTAGATCGGCGTTGTAATCCATCACTAACCAGACGTCCTTTCACCCGGTCAGGTTCTCCCCCATGAGCGTGGACCACATGGGCGGCGGCGGCGGCGGCGGCGTCTCCGGCAGCCCGTCCGGCGGCTGGTGCATCTTCATCTACAACCTGGGCCAGGACGCGGACGAGGCCATCCTGTGGCAGATGTTCGGGCCGTTCGGCGCCGTCGTCAATGTGAAAGTGATCCGAGACTTCAACACCAACAAGTGCAAAGGCTTCGGCTTCGTCACCATGACGAACTACGAGGAGGCCGCCATGGCGATCCACAGCCTCAACGGGTACCGACTGGGAGACAAGGTCCTGCAGGTGTCCTTCAAGACCAGCAAGGGACACAAGTAGAGGCGTGGGGGGCGGGCGGGTTCTGGCAGTTGAACCGAACAATTTTCAGCTTTTTTGTGTCGATGTGAATACATTTTTTTTCCCAGCATGCCCGGTTTCTTTCAGTCTGTATGACATCACTCGGTCCTGTAAAAAATGTGAACGTTGTTTCACAGAATATTGTGAGTATTGATCCAAGATGGCGGACAGTGAGTGGAGCCCTGTTGGTAGTTTGAGTTCCACCGTTCTGCTTGAGGAACTACATCACAGCTTTTTTAATGTATAGATAGTTAACCTTCCGCCCTGCAGACATCACTTTAAAATAACTAAAAGCTCAGAGCTCATTCATCGAGTTCATTACCGACATGTTTAAAACGAGTCTCCTGTCACGTGATGGACAGCTCTCTTGTCCAATCAGCACGCAAGAGGGGTCCTGGTTACATACAGTTTGTTGTGTTTGAACAAACCTATTTTATTTCATATTTTTACTAATGTCTTCTGGGTAAAAACAACCTGAATCTTTTCAGATGTCGTGACCTGTGTTTCTCTGGCATTTTCATTTGTATTCTGTTAACGGATTGCAGCTCCATTGTGACGTTGGACTGTTATTCACTAATAAATCTGCTCATATAAAACTTTACTGCAACGCATTTGTAGTTATTGAATGTTTTTGACTATTTCAAAAGTTGTAAACATATTTATGGACCCGTTAGAAGAAATGTCGAGGGCAGCTTCAGAGGAACATCACGGCTTCACCCTGCTCTCCTGTTGCTCCTTGAGGTTGGGGGTGTGTGTGTGTGCGGTTGTGCGGTCGGTCGGTCAAGTTCGCAGCCAACCCTAATCAAGCTAGGAACTCTCAGATGATGTCACAGATGTACCACGGCCAATCCCGGCGCTTCGGAGGCCCCGTGCACCACCAGGCCCCAGTGTTTCCCCTACCGTTATAATAGGAAGAAACCCCCCCCCCCCCCCTGTCATTTTCTCTATAGCTCCAGATCACAAGTCGTCATTTAAGTTTCTCTTCCCTATAGAACCGGTCTACACCTTGTTCTGTTATTAAACTAAACGGACGTATTTTATTATCTTATCCACACACAGCTTGTCATTTCTGTCTCTACATGGTCGCGTTAACACTTCTCCTCTGCTCTGCATCGCGCACAGCGGAGTTCTGCCCTGATGCGCACAGACAGGTGAGCGCTGAGCACACAGCAGCGGACAGAGAGCCTCGAAAAATATGTCACGTGAAAAGCAGATCTATATCTGCGTTTTAAACGCTCCCAGGGTGAAGATGGCAACAGCAGCTCTCATGTGAGGAACACCAGAGCAGCTCTCTGATCACAGAGCAGCTCTCTGAACACAGAGCAGCTCTCTGATCACAGAGCAGCTCTCTGAACACAGAGCAGCTCTCTGAACACAGAGCAGCTCTCTGATCACAGAGCAGCTCTCTGAACACAGAGCAGCTCTCTGAACACAGAGCAGCTCTCTGATCACAGAGCAGCTCTCTGGACACAGAGCAGCTCTCTGGACACAGAGCAGCTCTCTGGACACAGAGCAGCTCTCTGATCACAGAGCAGCTCTCTGATCACAGAGCAGCTCTCTGATCACAGAGCAGCTCTCTGATCACAGAGCAGCTCTCTGATCACAGAGCAGCTCTCTGGACACAGAGCAGCTCTCTGAACACAGAGCAGCTCTCTGAACACAGAGCAGCTCTCCTGCTCAGGTGAAAGAGACAAAGTGCTCGTGTCTTCTACCAACAATGAGCTGCTGGCTTCACATATTACATAAGTACAAAGTACACGGACATAAACTAAGTCATTAATAAATACATGGAGAAAAGCTGTACTTTTGGGTAAATGTTTACGTTACCCGTTAACAGGTTACGCTGCGCATGCGCATAGCGACCCGTCGATTTTTGTCTCTTTGCCAGAAAAAAAAGCTTATTGTTTTCCACAATGAGCTATTTAGTAGTAACTAAATATTAGTTATTTTTTGCACAGATATAACTTTATTTTCATTGTTCTAAGTGATTGTAATTTAAAAATAAAAAAATGTCTGATGGAGCAATCTGATTTACTTGAAAGTGATTGCAATTTTCTTTATTGTGTTATTTCTAAAAGCACAGATGGAGTCACAACATGAAGTTATTTACAGACAAAGTTTGAGAACCACTACTTTAAGTGTTTGTGTCGTCGCCGTCGCCGCCCCCGCTGCCGTGCCGCCCCCCCCCCCCCCCCGAAGCTGTAAACCTAGGGGAAACACTGAGGCCCAGAGGTTCAGGTAGGCTCACCGTCTGTCGTCACGGGTTCGATACCCGAATAACGAGCTCTCTCGTTGTAGATCAGCGTTGTAATCCATCACTAACCAGACGTCCTTTCTGTATGTGTATGTATGTGTGTGTGTATGTGTGTGTGTATATATGTGTGTATATATATGTGTGTATATATATACACACGTGTGTGTGTGTGTGTGTATATATGTGTGTATATATATATATATATATATATATATATTTTGCACAATTCAAACAAAAATAAAAATAACAGAAAATGAATATCACTGCAGGAAGAGACAAAAAGCCAACTGGGCTTATTTGAAGCCTCCACCTATATCATATTTAAAATTTTACAAAATTACAAACATAAATTGAAATATGAGATAAGATAGACAACAAAATAATATAATTATGTCAAGTCTGTGTGTGTGTGAAAGTCAGCATGGCTTGTTTGTTCAGGATGTTGGATTATACCTCTGTGGCAACGTTAACTCAACATGTAGATATAACAGCTAAAACAAGAAAACATGAACACCAATACATAACAAACTCTTACGAAACAGAAATTAGACTTTCTTTTAGGCAATTCTTGATTATTTTTTTTTATAGAGGGACATTTCTTTGTTAGGTGGGAAATGTCATTCCATAACTTGATTCCCATAAACAGACCTGCAAACTTGTCACCTTTCGGCGAAATTCGCCGTTTTGAAATCAAAAAGTCATCCACGTGAATCGTGTAGATCCGAAGAGTTTTTGTTTTTGGGAGGGGGGGGGGGCAACTGGCCGCCAGCGTTTCTGAGATTGGAGTGGGACATGGAGAAAAGCTGAGGTCGTGATCTTCACAAATAGAAGATCTTTGATGTGACTATCGAGTCTTGGCCAATCAGCGTTAAGATGTCTACAGCGGCTTCATTTCCCTCCCACCAGTTTTTTAATGGCAAGCTAGTCGTTAGCTAACGTATTAGCAAGCTAGTCAGCTAGCTAACGTGTTAGCAAGCTAGTCAGCTAGCTAACACGTTAGCTAACGTTGTTGGGAGACAGCGAGTGAGATTACTGGCAGCGGCGAGTCCGTGGCAGCGTGTGACGTCAGCCAGGAGAGCGGCGAGTCAGTTCTACCTGCCGACACCTGACTACATAGAAGGAGATTTATCCAACTTGTATTTTAATTAAAAAACAAGTGGCCGAAATGAGTTTCCTCCGTAGGGTGGCCGGCTCCTGTTTATATTCAAGGGTTAAGATCTACATGTAGAAAAAAGTGTTTCCTCCAGTTAATTATAATCTATATAGTTATGCTTATAGGTATATATATATATATATATATATATATATATATATATATATATATATATATAGTATAGTTGTGTGGTTATAATCGCTGTCACACAGAGAGAGGTGTGCATGTTCAGGGTTACCTGGTGGAAACATTAACAGTGACGTCTCAAAGTACAGTGGTATAACAATATGACATAATATGGTCAAAATAAAATAAAAAGGCTGGTACATTATACATATTATGGCATATAAGTGTAATATTATGAAGTGAAATGTAGTAGTAACAAAACAATATTCAGTATAGTACAGCAGTATTGCATATTGTAAGTATTACGTCCACAAAATACATTATATATAATATATATACACTACTGTTCAAAAGTTTGGGGTCACTTAGAAATGTCCTTATTTTTCAAAGAAAAGCAGTTTTTTTCAATGAAGATAACATTAAATTAATCAGAAATACTCTATACATTGTCAATGTGGTAAATGACTATTCTAGGTGGAAACGTCTGGTTTTTAATGAAATATCTACATAGGTGTATAGAGGCCCATTTCCAGCAGCTATCACTGCAGTGTTCTAATGGTACGTTGTGTTTGCTCATCGCATAGAAGACTAATGGATGATTAGAAAACCCTTGAACCTTTGTGCAATTATGTTAGCACAGCTTAAAACAGTTCTGCTGGTGAGAAGCTATAAAACTGGCCTTCCTTTGAGCTAGTTGAGTATCTGGAGCATCACATGTGTGGGTTCATTATACTCTCAAAATAGCCAGAAAAATGTACCACTTGGGTATTGACAAATGAAGAAATAAAACCCATAAGGATCATAGTTTGTCAGCTTCTCAACGAGTGACGCTGTTCGGCACTGACTCGCCAGTCAAGCCCCTCCTTCTTTTGTCATGTTCAGTAGTAAGGGTCCCTGTGAGGGACAAGCCCCTCCTTCTTTTGTCATGTTCAGTAGTATGGGTCCCTGTGAGGGACAAGCCCCTCCTTCTTTTGTCATGTTCAGTAGTAAGGGTCCCTGTGAGGGACAAGCCACTCCTTCTTTTGTCATGTTCAGTAGTAAGGCTCCCTGTGAGGGACAAGCCCCTCCTTCTTTTGTCATGTTCAGTAGTAAGGGTCCCTGTGAGGGACAAGCCACTCCTTCTTTTGTCATGTTCAGTAGTAAGGGTCCCTGTGAGGGACAAGCCCCTCCTTCTTTTGTCATGTTCAGTAGTAAGGGTCCCTGTGAGGGACAAGACCCTCCTTCTTTTGTCATGTTCAGTAGTAAGGGTCCCTGTGAGGGACAAGCCCCTCCTTCTTTTGTCATGTTCAGTAGTAAGGGTCCCTGTGAGGGACAAGCCCCTCCTTCTTTTGTCATGTTCAGTAGTAAGGGTCCCTGTGAGGGACAAGCCCCTCCTTCTTTTGTCATGTTCAGTAGTAAGGGTCCCTGTGAGGGACAAGCCCCTCCTTCTTTTGTCATGTTCAGTAGTAAGGGTCCCTGTGAGGGACAAGCCCCTCCTTCTTTTGTCATGTTCAGTAGTAAGGGTCCCTGTGAGGGACAAGCCCCTCCTTCTTTTGTCATGTTCAGTAGTAAGGGTCCCTGTGAGGGACAAGCCCCTCCTTCTTTTGTCATGTTCAGTAGTAAGGGTCCCTGTGAGGGACAAGCCACTCCTTTTGTCATGTTCAGTAGTAAGGGTCCCTGTGAGGGACAAGCCCCTCCTTCTTTTGTCATGTTCAGTAGTAAGGGTCCCTGTGAGGGACAAGCCACTCCTTCTTTTGTCATGTTCAGTAGTAAGGGTCCCTGTGAGGGACAAGCCCCTCCTTCTTTTGTCATGTTCAGTAGTAAGGGTCCCTGTGAGGGACAAGCCCCTCCTTCTTTTGTCATGTTCAGTAGTAAGGGTCCCTGTGAGGGACAAGCCCCTCCTTCTTTTGTCATGTTCAGTAGTAAGGGTCCCTGTGAGGGACAAGCCCCTCCTTCTTTTGTCATGTTCAGTAGTAAGGGTCCCTGTGAGGGACAAGCCCCACCTTCTTTTGTCATGTTCAGTAGTAAGGGTCCCTGTGAGGGACAAGCCCCTCCTTCTTTTGTCATGTTCAGTAGTAAGGGTCCCTGTGAGGGACAAGCCCCTCCTTCTTTTGTCATGTTCAGTAGTAAGGGTCCCTGTGAGGGACAAGCCCCTCCTTCTTTTGTCATGTTCAGTAGTAAGGGTCCCTGTGAGGGACAAGCCACTCCTTTTGTCATGTTCAGTAGTAAGGGTCCCTGTGAGGGACAAGCCCCTCCTTCTTTTGTCATGTTCAGTAGTAAGGGTCCCTGTGAGGGACAAGCCACTCCTTCTTTTGTCATGTTCAGTAGTAAGGGTCCCTGTGAGGGACAAGCCCCTCCTTCTTTTGTCATGTTCAGTAGTAAGGGTCCCTGTGAGGGACAAGCCCCTCCTTCTTTTGTCATGTTCAGTAGTAAGGGTCCCTGTGAGGGACAAGCCCCTCCTTCTTTTGTCATGTTCAGTAGTAAGGGTCCCTGTGAGGGACAAGCCCCTCCTTCTTTTGTCATGTTCAGTAGTAAGGGTCCCTGTGAGGGACAAGCCCCTCCTTCTTTTGTCATGTTCAGTAGTAAGGGTCCCTGTGAGGGACAAGCCCCTCCTTCTTTTGTCATGTTCAGTAGTAAGGGTCCCTGTGAGGGACAAGCCCCTCCTTCTTTTGTCATGTTCAGTAGTAAGGGTCCCTGTGAGGGACAAGCCCCTCCTTCTTTTGTCATGTTCAGTAGTAAGGGTCCCTGTGAGGGACAAGCCCCTCCTTCTTTTGTCATGTTCAGTAGTAAGGGTCCCTGTGAGGGACAAGCCCCTCCTTCTTTTGTCATGTTCAGTAGTAAGGGTCCCTGTGAGGGACAAGCCCCTCCTTCTTTTGTCATGTTCAGTAGTAAGGGTCCCTGTGAGGGACAAGCCACTCCTTCTGTCATGTTCAGTAGTATGTACACAGTATTACCTGTGTGTTTACAGTATGTCTCAATCACCTGTGTGTAGTATCCTGTACCGTTTGAAGAAAACCAAACTGGATCAAGGAAGTAGCCATCTTCTCTCAGTTCCTCAAAGAGGTGAAAACTGGACACGCCCACTTCTCAGGATCATCTCAAACCCTTTGAGCGTTTACTTCATTCAATCATGTGAATTAAAGTATTTCATCTGCAGTAAAGTCACGTTGAAAGTAGTCTTCAATGTACATTCATGTCGACTAGAAGGTAACCAAAGAGCTGCTTGACTGTTGTGGTTAATATCTCATAATTATTTTGTTTTTTGGTTGTCGGAAACGGGCTTCCACAGTTTTCAGCTGCCTTCAAATATCACACAGGAAGTCACAGAACAGTCACTTCCTGTTAGATCTGTAGGCTACTTGTAGTTTACAGATCACGTTCTGATTTATTCATTCATTTATTATGTAGAAATGTATGTTGCTGCATCCTTTGTTCTTTTTATGTCTGTCTGTCTGTGAAAATACATGACACGGTCATTATAGTCAACACAACAAAGTCCAGACCACTTCAGGGTTCTGCCCTTCAACTTTATTCAGGTTCAAACGTTCCCAAAAATACAAAAAAAACTACGTTTTTTTTTTTTTTTTTACAGTTTTACATTTAGTCGGTCGCCAGAAACTAAAACAAAGAAAAGGTTCAACCAACACCAGAGATCCTTCACAGGTTCTGTAACAGGTTCTGTAACAGACGGGTCGGACCAGATGGGGATCAGGTCTACAGAGACCGCTTCACACCAGCCCCGGAACCAGACCACCAACAATTCAGATTATTTACAAACGCCACTTCAGTTTCATATCATGAACGATTCTGAGACCAGAACCGGTTCCTCTCCCTGATCTCTGTACTCCAGTACAGAGATCAGGGAGAGGAACCGGTTCTGGTCCAGTACAGAGGAGAGAACCCGGTTCTGGTCCAGTACAGAGATCATGAAGAGAATGTTGATTGATAAGTTTTCATTATTTGTTAATAAAGTGATTTAAAACCCCGATGAGAACCAGAACCCTCATTGGTCAGAACTTTAACCGCCAACCTCATTTGCATACACAGACCACTTTAAACCAGGAGGTCCAACTGCAGATCAATACGAGTTAAAAACACACAGAACTCAGATGTTTGAGGAACAGGAACCCGGTTCTAGTGAGAACCTTCGGTCACAGAACACATGGAGAGTTTCAAAGTTCTGCTGTTTTCAATGTTTCACTTTACCAGCTGATCTCAGACCAGGTCCTGATCCTCATCCAGCTCGGATCAGGATCAATGAAGACTCGGTTCCCCGCATGTCAACAGATGAAGTAATTTAGAACTGGTCATGATTTGTAATTGATTTCCTGAAACATTAGAAACAGTGTGTTATTGGTGGTCATGGAAACAACATGATTGATAGACAGGCTGACCCCTCCCCCTCCCGCTGCCTTGCTCAAAGGCAGCAAGGAAACGGCGGCGAGTGAACGAGAAGGCCTCCAGCAGAAAGACGAAGCGAAGGTCCCCCCGGGGCTGATGGGAAATACTGCTCTCTTATTTGAGGTCCAGCACCATGCGGGCCGGGTTCTCCAGATACTCCCTCCACAGGTTGGAGAACCGACTCATGGTGGCTCCGTCGATGACGCGATGATCCGCAGACCAGCTGACGTTCATGACGTGAGCTCGGACCACCTGACCGCCGGCGTCGAACCGAGGGAGAACCTGACGGGTAGAACACACCAGGAACACTCTTCATCACTCATCTGGTTCTGTTCCCAACCTGCAACTTAAACGTTGTAGAACGTGGGTTCTAACAACCCGGACTAGGATCCATGTGCTTCGGAACCAACCTGGATTTTCCCCAGAGCTCCGATGGCGACTTCAGGAGGAAGAATGACCGGTTTGGCGTACGTCCCTCCGATCTGAGTCACACGAGACAAACGGGTTCTGTGAAGCCGGCTCTGGTCCTAGTGCGGTTAAGCGTGGCTGTGGTTCTAGAGCGTGGCTGTGGTTCTAGAGCGTGGCTGTGGTTCTAGAGCGTGGCTGTGGTTCTAGAGCGTGGCTGTGGTTCTAGAGCGTGGCTGTGGTTCTAGAGCGTGGCTGTGGTTCTAGAGAGTGGCTGTGGTTCTAGAGCGTGGCTGTGGTTCTAGAGAGTGGCTGTGGTTCTAGAGCGTGGCTGTGGTTCTAGAGCGTGGCTGTGGTTCTAGAGAGTGGCTGTGGTTCTAGAGAGTGGCTGTGGTTCTAGAGCGTGGCTGTGGTTCTAGAGAGTGGTTCTAGTGAGTGGCTGTGGTTCTGGTGAGTGGCTGTGGTTCTAGAGAATGGCTGTGGTTCTAGAGAGTGGTTCTAGTGAGTGGCTGTGGTTCTAGAGAGTGGCTGTGGTTCTAGAGAGTGGTTCTAGTGAGTGGCTGTGGTTCTAGAGAGTGGCTGTGGTTCTAGAGAGTGGTTCTAGTGAGTGGCTGTGGTTCTAGAGAGTGGCTGTGGTTCTAGAGAGTGGTTCTAGAGAGTGGCTGTGGTTCTAGAGAGTGGTTCTAGAGAGTGGCTGTGGTTCTAGAGAGTGGTTCTAGAGAGTGGCTGTGGTTCTAGAGAGTGGCTGTGGTTATAGAGAGTGGTTCTGGTGGGTGGCTGTGGTTCTAGAGAATGGCTGTGGTTCTAGAGAGTGGTTCTAGAGAGTGGCTGTGGTTCTGGTGAGTGGCTGTGGTTCTAGAGAGTGGCTGTGGTTCTAGAGAGTGTCTGTGGTTCTAGAGTGGATGTGGTTCTAGAGTGGATGTGGTTCTGGTGTGTGGCTGTGGTTCTAGAGAGTGGCTGTGGTTCTAGAGAGTGGCTGTGGTGTGTGGGTGTGGTTCTGGTGTGTGGATGTGGTTCTAGAGTGTGGTTCTGGTGTGTGGATGTGGTTCTGGTGTGGTTCTAGAGAGTGGCTGTGGTTCTAGAGAGTGGTTCTGGTTCTAGAGAGTGGCTGTGGTTCTAGAGAGTGGTTCTGGTGTGTGGATGTGGTTCTAGAGAGTGGTTCTGGTGTGTGGATGTGGTTCTGGTGTGTGGATGTGGTTCTAGTGAGTGGCTGTGGTTCTAGAGAGTGGCTGTGGTTCTAGAGAGTGGCTGTGGTTCTAGAGAGTGGCTGTGGTTCTAGAGAGTGGTTCTAGTGAGTGGCTGTGGTTCTAGAGAGTGGCTGTGGTTCTAGAGAGTGGTTCTAGTGAGTGGCTGTGGTTCTAGAGAGTGGCTGTGGTTCTAGAGAGTGGTTCTAGAGAGTGGCTGTGGTTCTAGAGAGTGGTTCTAGAGAGTGGTTCTAGAGAGTGGCTGTGGTTCTAGAGAGTGGTTCTAGAGAGTGGCTGTGGTTCTAGAGAGTGGCTGTGGTTCTAGAGAGTGGTTCTGGTGGGTGGCTGTGGTTCTAGAGAATGGCTGTGGTTCTAGAGAGTGGCTGTGGTTCTGGTGAGTGGCTGTGGTTCTAGAGAGTGGCTGTGGTTCTAGAGAGTGTCTGTGGTTCTAGAGTGGATGTGGTTCTGGTGTGTGGCTGTGGTTCTAGAAGAGTGGCTGTGGTTCTAGAGAGTGGCTGTGGTTCTAGAGAGTGGCTGTGGTTCTAGAGAGTGGTTCTGGTGTGTGGATGTGGTTCTGGTGTGTGGATGTGGTTCTAGAGTGTGGTTCTGGTGTGTGGATGTGGTTCTGGTGTGGTTCTAGAGAGTGGCTGTGGTTCTAGAGAGTGGTTCTGGTTCTAGAGAGTGGCTGTGGTTCTAGAGAGTGGTTCTGGTGTGTGGATGTGGTTCTAGAGAGTGGTTCTGGTGTGTGGATGTGGTTCTGGTGTGTGGATGTGGTTCTGGTGTGTGGATGTGGTTCTAGAGAGTGGTTCTGGTGTGTGGATGTGGTTCTGGTGTGTGGATGTGGTTCTAGAGAGTGGCTGTGGTTCTAGGGTGTGGTTCTGGTGTGGATGTGGTTCTGGTGTGTGGATGTGGTTCTAGAGAGTGGCTGTGGTTCTAGGGTGTGGTTCTGGTGTGTGGATGTGGTTCTGGTGTGGTTCTGGTGTGTGGATGTGGTTCTAGAGAGTGGCTGTGGTTCTAGGGTGTGGTTCTGGTGTGTGGATGTGGTTCTGGTGTGTGGTTCTGGTGTGTGGATGTGGTTCTGGTGTGTGGATGTGGTTCTGGTGTGTGGCTGTGGTTCTAGAGAGTGGCTGTGGTTCTGGTGTGTGGCTGTGGTTCTAGAGAGTGGCTGTGGTTCTGGTGTGTGGCTGTGGTTCTGGTGTGTGGCTGTGGTTATAGAGAGTGGTTCTGGAGAGTGGCTGTGGTTCTAGAGAGTGGTTCTGGTGAGTGGCTGTGGTTCTAGAGAGTGGCTGTGGTTCTAGAGAGTGGTTCTAGAGAGTGGCTGTGGTTCTGGTGAGTGGCTGTGGTTCTAGAGAGTGTCTGTGGTTCTAGAGAGTGTCTGTGGTTCTGGTGAGTGTCTGTGGTTCTAGAGCGTGGCTGTGGTTCTAGAGAGTGTCTGTGGTTCTAGAGTGGATGTGGTTCTAGAGTGGATGTGGTTCTAGAAGAGTGGCTGTGGTTCTAGAGAGTGGCTGTGGTGTGTGGGTGTGGTTCTGGTGTGTTGATGTGGTTCTGGTGTGTGGATGTGGTTCTAGAGTGTGGTTCTGGTGTGTGGATGTGGTTCTGGTGTGGTTCTAGAGAGTGGCTGTGGTTCTAGAGAGTGGCTGTGGTTCTAGAGAGTGGCTGTGGTTCTAGAGAGTGGTTCTGGTGTGTGGATGTGGTTCTGGTGTGTGGATGTGGTTCTAGAGAGTGGTTCTGGTGTGTGGATGTGGTTCTGGTGTGTGGATGTGGTTCTGGTGTGTGGATGTGGTTCTAGAGAGTGGTTCTGGTGTGTGGATGTGGTTCTGGTGTGTGGATGTGGTTCTAGAGAGTGGTTCTGGTGTGTGGATGTGGTTCTAGAGAGTGGCTGTGGTTCTAGGGTGTGGTTCTGGTGTGGATGTGGTTCTGGTGTGTGGATGTGGTTCTAGAGAGTGGCTGTAGTTCTAGGGTGTGGTTCTGGTATGTGGATGTGGTTCTGGTGTGTGGTTCTGGTGTGTGGATGTGGTTCTGGTGTGTGGATGTGGTTCTGGTGTGTGGCTGTGGTTCTAGAGAGTGGCTGTGGTTCTAGAGAGTGGCTGTGGTTCTGGTGTGTGGCTGTGGTTCTAGAGAGTGGCTGTGGTTCTGGTGTGTGGCTGTGGTTCTAGAGAGTGGCTGTGGTTCTAGAGAGTGGTTCTGGTGTGTGGATGTGGTTCTGGTGTGTGGATGTGGTTCTGGTGTGTGGATGTGGTTCTAGAGAGTGGTTCTGGTGTGTGGATGTGGTTCTGGTGTGTGGATGTGGTTCTAGAGAGTGGCTGTGGTTCTAGGGTGTGGTTCTGGTGTGGATGTGGTTCTGGTGTGTGGAAGTGGTTCTAGAGAGTGGCTGTAGTTCTAGGGTGTGGTTCTGGTGTGTGGATGTGGTTCTGGTGTGTGGATGTGGTTCTAGAGAGTGGCTGTGGTTCTAGGGTGTGGTTCTGGTGTGTGGATGTGGTTCTGGTGTGTGGATGTGGTTCTGGTGTGTGGATGTGGTTCTGGTGTGTGGCTGTGGTTCTAGAGAGTGGCTGTGGTTCTAGAGAGTGGCTGTGGTTCTAGAGAGTGGCTGTGGTTCTGGTGTGTGGCTGTGGTTCTAGAGAGTGGCTGTGGTTCTGGAGAGTGGCTGTGGTTCTAGAGAGTGGCTGTGGTTCTGGTGTGTGGCTGTGGTTCTAGAGAGTGGCTGTGGTTCTGGTGTGTGGCTGTGGTTCTGGTGTGTGGCTGTGGTTCTGGTGTGTGGCTGTGGTTCTGGTGTGTGGCTGTGGTTCTGGTGTGTGGCTGTGGTTCTAGAGAGTGGCTGTGGTTCTGGTGTGTGGCTGTGGTTCTAGAGAGTGGCTGTGGTTCTGGTGTGTGGATGTGGTTCTGGTGTGTGGATGTGGTTCTGGTGTGTGGCTGTGGTTCTGGTGTGTGGCTGTGGTTCTAGAGAGTGGCTGTGGTTCTAGAGAGTGGCTGTGGTTCTGGTGTGTGGCTGTGGTTCTGGTGTGTGGCTGTGGTTCTAGGGTGTGTTGTAGAACTCACTGATCCGATGTTGGACAGGGTGAAGGTTCCCCCGCTCAGCTCGTGGGTTCCCAGCTGGCCGGCGGTTCCGAGCGCCTGCAGGCGGTTCAGCTCCTGAGCGATGTCGAACACGCTGAGCAGCTGGACGTTCTTCACGTTGGGAACCAGCAGACCCTGAGCGGTGTCCATCGCCAGGCCGATGTTGTGCGATGCCTGAGAACAGAACCGCACTGAGCTTCAGCGCTGGGACCCGAGCAGAACCGTGTGGTTCTAGAGTGTGGTTGTGGTTCTGGTGTGTGGTTCTGATATGTGGTTGTGGTTCTGGTGTGTGGTTCTAGTGAGAGGTTGTGGAGAACCGGTGAGTCCAGACCGGAGATCGATACAAGAGAACAAATAGAAACCTTGTACGTGATGTTCTGGCAGCTCTCGTCCAATGAGGAGTTGAGGATGGGGAAGTGGAGGAGGCCGAGGGAGGCGGCCTGAACCAATGAGAGCGCAGCGTTAAATCACCACTCAGCGTTGAACCAATCGGCGTGGACGTGGGCGTGGCCGTACCTTGATGAAGAACGGCATGTAGCTCAGCTTGACCCCGCGACCTTCAGCCACGGGTCGGAGCTCCGCCCTCAGACCCGCCAGGCGGCTCAGGTCCACTTCGTCACAGTACCCGAAGTGAGGGATCTTCAGCGCTGCCGTCATCGTCTTCATCATCGCCCGGTGGAAACCTGGAGGAACCGACAGGCGAGACCACATCATGGTCTGGTCTCAGGGAACCAGGATCTAGAGACCACATCATGGTCTGGTCTCAGGGAACCAGGATCTAGAGACCACATCATGGTCTGGTCTCAGGGAACCAGGATCTAGAGACCACATCATGGTCTGGTCTCAGGGAACCAGGATCTAGAGACCACATCATGGTCTGGTCTCAGGGAACCAGGATCTAGAGACCACATCATGGTCTGGTCTCAGGGAACCAGGACCTGGTCTGACCTTTGAGGGGCTCGGTGACGTCCTTGCCGGTGAAGGCGGGTCTGGGCGTGGCAGGTGCAGGTGTCATGGCCACCACGGGCCCGGCAGCAGCAGGGGGCGGAGTCTGGACCTCCTGGAACAGGGTCTGAGGGATGATGGCTCCGGTCTGCTTGGCCAGGAAGTTCAGGATGTCCTCCTTCAGGATCCGTCCGTCTCGCCCCGTCCCCACCACCTCACTGAGCTTAATCTGAGGAGTCAGACCAGTCAAACCAGTTAAACTAGTCACAGGTTACACTGGGAACACGAGGAAGGACAGAATGGACAGACTAGACAGACTAGACAGACTAGAGACAGACTAGAGACAGACTAGACCGACTAGACTAGACAGACTAGAGACAGACCAGACTAGACAGACTAGACTAGAGACAGACTAGACTAGACAGACTAGAGACAGACCAGACTAGACAGACTAGAGACAGACTAGACTAGAGACAGACTAGACAGACCAGACTAGAGACAGACTAGACAGACTAGACTAGAGACAGACTAGACTAGACAGACTAGAGACAGACTAGACTAGACAGACTAGAGACAGACTAGACTAGAGACAGACTAGAGACAGACTAGAGACAGACTAGACAGACTAGACTAGAGACAGACTAGACTAGACAGACTAGAGACAGACTAGACTAGACAGACTAGAGACAGACTAGACTAGAGACAGACTAGACTAGAGACAGACTAGAGACAGACTAGACTAGAGACAGACTAGACAGACCAGACTAGAGACAGACTAGACAGACTAGACTAGAGACAGACTAGACAGACTAGACAGACTAGACTAGAGACAGACTAGACAGACTAGACTAGAGACAGACTAGACAGCCTCACGTTGTTCTCCATGGCCAGGCGCCTGACGGCGGGCGTGGCCTGGGTCTTGTGTCCTTTGATCTCCTGGTGGGTGTGTTCTTCTCGGGCCATGGCGGGCGTCTCCACCACGTCCTCCTCCTGGATGACCTCTGATCAACGACACGGCTTTAGAGTGAAACCAGAACCCCGGGAGACCCGGAGACCCGGTTCAGGACTAACGTAGGGCCAAACATTCACATCACGGTATTTTGTAAGATTCTGGAGGTTTCACGGTAAACACATTCATTCATTGACACAAAACCTACACCCCACCTACATGCCCCTGGGACTTAGGACCCAGGGGCATGTAGGTGGGGTGTAGGTTTCCCACCTACATTCCCCTGGGTCCTAAGTCCCTCCTTGTTGTGATAGTGGGCGAGCGGTACCCAGCATGCAGTTCGGCGGTGTCATTTCATAAATGGCACAGCCCGTCTCACCTGAGCTGGACTCGGTCTCGATGTCCACCAGCGGCTCGCCCACCAGCGCCGTGCCGTCCACCTCGTAGTACAGCTTGGTGATCACGCCGTCGTAGCGGCTGGTGATGGTGACGGAGGCCTTGTCGCTCTGGACCTCACAGATGCTGTCGAACTGGGACACCTTATCTCCCTCCTTCACGTACCTGAGGACAGAGGAGTCAGGGTCCAGCTGGGCTCTGCAGTCTTGGGTAAGTAGTCTCGTGGTCTCAGTAGTCTCCTCGTCTGCATATTCTTAGTATTCATTTGGGCGTGGGGGTCTCGCGTGGGGGTCTCGCGTGGGGGTCTCGCGTGGGGGTCTCGCGTGGGGGTCTCGCGTGGGGGTCTCGCGTGGGGGTCTCGCGTGGGGGTCTCGCGTGGGGGTCTCGCGTGGGGGTCTCGGGACTCACCACTCCTTCACCGTCACCTCCATGATTCCCTCTCCGATGTCGGACAGTTTGAACGAGACGATTGGTCCTCGACTCACTAGGAGAAAACACAGTGACATCATCATATTATCATCATCATCATCATCATCATCATCATCATCATCATCCAGTCTAGAGTCTAGATCTGTGGAATGAAACCTGTTGATCTGGATTCTCTGAACCAGGAAGAACTCCTAACTCCATAGAAATGAGGCGGAACAAACACCAGAGTCTTCCTCAAGTCCTGAAACCGAGGATATACAGGACATGGTAACACCGTACACCCCAGCTCGGGCACTCCGCTCGGCTTCTGCTAAACGACTTGTAGCTCCGTCACTACGAGCTAAACACTCAACAAAGTCACGACTGTTTGCTGTCCTGGCTCCTCAATGGTGGAATGAGCTCCCCATTGACATCAGGACAGCAGAAAGTCTCTACATCTTCCGCCGAAAACTAAAAACGCATCTCTTTCGACTACACCTTGAATAAGGAAGGTAGCACTGTACTAGCACTCTAGTAGCACTTGATGTCTCTTATTTATAGCACTTTGTAATTTTCTGTAATTTTCGAAATTTAACTCTAGTGAAGAAACTGCACTTTATTGATTATTGATTATTGATTGTTGTTTTTCTGAGTTTGTACTCATGATTGAATGCACTATTGTAAGTCGCTTTGGATAAAAGCGTCAGCTAAATGACATGTAATGTAATGTAATGTAATGGATGTGTGCCAGGACTTTGGGCCCTGCTGGTCTCAGGACTTTGGGCCCTGCTGGTCTCAGGACTTTGGGCCCTGCTGGTCTCAGGACTTTGGGCCCTGCTGGTCTCAGGACTTTGGGCCCTGCTGGTCTCAGGACTTTGGGCCCTGCTGGTCTCAGGACCTACCGGTGGAGGAGTGCAGGGTCCTGCTGCTGATCCTCTGGAGGCTCGGTTCACATCTGAAGCTCAGAGGCCGAACGGTCCGGTTGGACCTGAAGCTCTGCAGCCGGAAACATCGACGCCGGTACTGATGAGTCATCTGAAGAGAGACAGACAGGATGAGTTATCTGAAGAGAGACAGACAGGTAGAGAGACAGGATGAGTTATCTGAAGAGAGACAGACAGGATGAGTCATCTGAAGAGAGACAGACAGGTAGAGAGACAGACAGGCACACAGGTCACCAGGCAGGTAGAGGTCAGTGTGTATTAGTACCTTTACTACAGGTAGGTCACAGTGTGTATTAGTACCTTTACTACAGGTAGGTCACAGTGTGTATTAGTACCTTTACTACAGGTAGGTCACAGTGTGTATTAGTACCTTTACTACAGGTAGGTCAGTGTGTATTAGTACCTTTACTACAGGTAGGTCACAGTGTGTATTAGTACCTTTACTACAGGTAGGTCACAGTGTGTATTAGTACCTTTACTACAGGTAGGTCACAGTGTGTATTAGTACCTTTACTACAGGTAGGTCACAGTGTGTATTAGTACCTTTACTACAGGTAGGTCAGTGTGTATTAGTACCTTTACTACAGGTAGGTCACAGTGTGTATTAGTACCTTTACTACAGGTAGGTCACAGTGTGTATTAGTACCTTTACTACAGGTAGGTCACAGTGTGTATTAGTACCTTTACTACAGGTAGGTCAGTGTGTATTAGTACCTTTACTACAGGTAGGTCAGTGTGTATTAGTACCTTTACTACAGGTAGGTCACAGTGTGTATTAGTACCTTTACTACAGGTAGGTCACAGTGTGTATTAGTACCTTTACTACAGGTAGGTCACAGTGTGTATTAGTACCTTTACTACAGGTAGGTCACAGTGTGTATTAGTACCTTTACTACAGGTAGGTCACAGTGTGTATTATTACCTTTACTACAGGTAGGTCAGTGTGTATTAGTACCTTTACTACAGGTAGGTCACAGTGTGTATTAGTACCTTTACTACAGGTAGGTCAGTGTGTATTAGTACCTTTACTACAGGTAGGTCACAGTGTGTATTAGTACCTTTACTACAGGTAGGTCACAGTGTGTATTAGTACCTTTACTACAGGTAGGTCACAGTGTGTATTAGTACCTTTACTACAGGTAGGTCAGTGTGTATTAGTACCTTTACTACAGGTAGGTCACAGTGTGTATTAGTACCTTTACTACAGGTAGGTCAGTGTGTATTAGTACCTTTACTACAGGTAGGTCACAGTGTGTATTAGTACCTTTACTACAGGTAGGTCACAGTGTGTATTAGTACCTTTACTACAGGTAGGTCAGTGTGTATTAGTACCTTTACTACAGGTAGGTCAGTGTGTATTAGTACCTTTACTACAGGTAGGTCACAGTGTGTATTAGTACCTTTACTACAGGTAGGTCACAGTGTGTATTAGTACCTTTACTACAGGTAGGTCAGTGTGTATTAGTACCTTTACTACAGGTAGGTCACAGTGTGTATTAGTACCTTTACTACAGGTAGGTCAGTGTGTATTAGTACCTTTACTACAGGTAGGTCACAGTGTGTATTAGTACCTTTACTACAGGTAGGTCACAGTGTGTATTATTACCTTTACTACAGGTAGGTCAGTGTGTATTAGTACCTTTACTACAGGTAGGTCACAGTGTGTATTAGTACCTTTACTACAGGTAGGTCAGTGTGTATTAGTACCTTTACTACAGGTAGGTCACAGTGTGTATTAGTACCTTTACTACAGGTAGGTCACAGTGTGTATTAGTACCTTTACTACAGGTAGGTCAGTGTGTATTAGTACCTTTACTACAGGTAGGTCAGTGTGTATTAGTACCTTTACTACAGGTAGGTCAGTGTGTATTAGTACCTTTACTACAGGTAGGTCACAGTGTGTATTAGTACCTTTACTACAGGTAGGTCAGTGTGTATTAGTACCTTTACTACAGGTAGGTCAGTGTGTATTAGTACCTTTACTACAGGTAGGTCACAGTGTGTATTAGTACCTTTACTACAGGTAGGTCACAGTGTGTATTAGTACCTTTACTACAGGTAGGTCAGTGTGTATTAGTACCTTTACTACAGGTAGGTCACAGTGTGTATTAGTACCTTTACTACAGGTAGGTCACAGTGTGTATTAGTACCTTTACTACAGGTAGGTCAGTGTGTATTAGTACCTTTACTACAGGTAGGTCAGTGTGTATTAGTACCTTTACTACAGGTAGGTCAGTGTGTATTAGTACCTTTACTACAGGTAGGTCAGTGTGTATTAGTACCTTTACTACAGGTAGGTCACAGTGTGTATTAGTACCTTTACTACAGGTAGGTCAGTGTGTATTAGTACCTTTACTACAGGTAGGTCAGTGTGTATTAGTACCTTTACTACAGGTAGGTCAGTGTGTATTAGTACCTTTACTACAGGTAGGTCACAGTGTGTATTAGTACCTTTACTACAGGTAGGTCACAGTGTGTATTAGTACCTTTACTACAGGTAGGTCACAGTGTGTATTAGTACCTTTACTACAGGTAGGTCACAGTGTGTATTAGTACCTTTACTACAGGTAGGTCACAGTGTGTATTAGTACCTTTACTACAGGTAGGTCACAGTGTGTATTAGTACCTTTACTACAGGTAGGTCACAGTGTGTATTAGTACCTTTACTACAGGTAGGTCACAGTGTGTATTAGTACCTTTACTACAGGTAGGTCAGTGTGTATTAGTACCTTTACTACAGGTAGGTCAGTGTGTATTAGTACCTTTACTACAGGTAGGTCAGTGTGTATTAGTACCTTTACTACAGGTAGGTCACAGTGTGTATTAGTACCTTTACTACAGGTAGGTCACAGTGTGTATTAGTACCTTTACTACAGGTAGGTC
>JBAMJR010000505.1:17500-25375 GCA_038501785.1 Myoxocephalus aenaeus | reverse complement strand
ATCTATACATATTTGTATTTATTTTTATATATATTCAACATCCTGTTGGTGGTAAAAGGTCACTTTGACCTTAAACAATGCATTCTGGGTCAAAACTCACTCACATGTTAATTATGATCATTTAACACAAACGTCTCGTAGATCATTTGAAGTGAAGGCGTTTGGAGCGACGTGGTCGGATACGACCGTGATTCTACTTCAGCCATGAAAGGAAGTTGTTTTTTTATTCTTCCCAAACTGTAAATGATGGAACCGGCACAGAAAGAAAAGAAAAAAAATCCCAAATGAGTTCCATTGTTCTCCGTTGTTGCAGAACCATCGAGGGTAATTGAAACGCGATCGGCCGCCAGTGGTGATGGAGCTGGAAATAATTACCATCTGGATGGAGGATCGTTGCACAGATCCACACGGGCGCTGTAATGAAAACCAGAAATCAAACATACAGGGGAAAAAAACGTCCCGTTCCGCATCAGCAAATGAACGGCGCCGAGGGAGGCGAAGGATTTAAATTGAAAATCAGCAACTCGTTAGCGCCGTTGAATCCAAAGTGGCGTCCCGCGGAACGGAGAGTCTACCTGTCTGTAGGGGAGGGGGGGGTCTTCATTAGAAAAGTCTTGTTCACTGCAGGCTCCCGCCGTGCTGCTGCTGGATCAGGCTGCTGAGGGGAGTTGAACCCCTGATGAAAGACCATCTGATGAGGACACTGTTTAAAGGTCGGACGGGCCGAAACAAATCAGCTCCTTAATGTCAGAAACTCTGCAAAGCTGGAGGACAGACAAGGACCCAGAGACCAGAACGATACGCATATATATATATAGATATATATATATATATATATATATATATATATATATATATATATATATAGATATAGATATATATATATAGATATCTCTATATAGATATATACATATCTATATATATATTGATATGTATATATATATATATATATATATATTGATATTGATATATATATATTGCGATATACTGTGATATATTGTGATATATGCATTATATTGCGATAATTAGATATTTTGTGATATGTTACGATATATTGATATATTTGCGATATATTGATATATTTGCGATATATTAATATATTTAGATATATTGAGATATATTGCGTAATTTTCTGGTAATGTAAGAATAGAGTTGAGAGTACAACTTGTGAGGTCTGGATAGCCCTGTCGCCTCTCAGCACGAGGGGCCTGGGTTCGGATCCCGGTCTGGGCGGTCCTTCTGTGTGGAGTCTGCAGTGTGGGTTTCCTCCGGCTGCTCCGGTTCCTCCAAAGACGTGCAGCTCAGGTTCCCGTAGGTGTGAAGGGTGTCTGTCTCTACATGAGCCCTGAGATGGAGGTGTCCAGGTGAACTCTGCCTTCACCCATTGTCAGCTGGGATCGGCTCCAGCGCCCCCGACCCTGAATAGGATAATGCACGGAATGGTTGTGCACCAACTGGAAAAGTCTAATTTTGAAGTCAACTGACGAATCGATCCACCAGGAAGGTCGCTGGTGGTTGGTTCACTTCCTGTTTCATCATCATGTTGATACCATAGGAAAGACTTCAGTGGGATCTACTAAACATATAACTATATATATATTTTAAATCTTCCAGGAAATACTTCAATTGTTTTGAATACACACAAAAAGTGCGTCACCACTTCTCTGTATTGTCAGGAAGCCTCTCCTCCTCTTTTCTCCTCCTTTCATCATAGGTCTTCTTTTCCTCCATCGTTCCTCTCATCCTACTCATCTCTATCTCTCTCTCTCTCTCTCTCTCTCTCTCTCTCTCTCTCTCTCTCTCTCTCTCCAGTGGGCTAATTACTGCTTCATTGATGCTGCTTCCTCCTCAATCCTGTTAGTTACATAAAACTGAACTCATTAAAGTGAAGAGATGGGAAGTTTCTTTCCATTCACAAGGTTTTATTCTTCTTTATGATGGCGGCGAGACAAAGTCGTCACAGAGCTGCGATGGAGATATATATATATATGTGTCTATAGTTTACATATAGAAAATATACATACATATAATTATATATATATTTAAATATATAATTATATATATATATATATATATGTCATACATATATACATATTTATATATGTATATTAGATATATACTTTGAATTTTAGTGTTTACAGTTAATATTTTGTTCAATTTCTAGTTTTTTCAACTGCTACTTTGTGCTTAAAATAAATGAAAGTATTTATGTTGCAGCGGTAGGAAACTCAACCCTCCAGGTGGAATGCGTCTGACGTCATTAAGACGCAACATAATACTAATTAAACAAAGGAAGTGTTTTTATGTCCCGGGTCTCTCCAGATGAACGTTGTGAACCTCTCTGCTCTCTGAAACAGAGTAGACTGGGAGCTACTGGTCCTCTCCCAGTTAGTGGACTCTCACAAACACCAAGCAGAGGCGCTGATGTTCTCTCTTTGTGCTCGGCTGTTGATTAGAGACGGCATCCAGCGTGACTGCCTCCTCCTCTGGAGGCCTGACCCGCTTCCTCGTCTCCCTCGTCTTCCTCGTCTCCCTCCCCCTCCATCTCTCCTCGCTGACGGAGGGAAAAGTAGGGAGGAGAGAGGAGGAGCTGATCACCTCATTAACGCAGAGGAACGAGGGAAGAGGGAGCTGGAAAATGTTCAATATATTCATTGCAATTCGGAATGGGGGGGGGGGGGGGTGACCTTGACACACATCCTATTGTTTCACAGGATGAGCAGTGTGTGTGTGTGTGTGTGTGTGTGTGTGTGTGTGTGTGTGTGTGTGTGTGTGTGTGTGTGTGTGTGTGTGTGTGTGTGTGCAGCACAATGAGAGCTATTCAAACAGACCAACCCACAGACTGCAGAGAGCCGATTGGCCGAGCGGCTCCGTCGTCTGTTGCCAGGTAGATTTCTAACCGCCGGTCTCTCCCTCTCTGCTCTCTCCGCATGCTCGCCTCTGATTGGACGGCCGCTGAAACTCGCTGACTTTGAAAACAGGTGAGAACACTCTTTAGATCCTCTTTAGAACCGGGTTTCCCGCGCCGTCCCTACTTTGTCCGTCTCTCGTTCACGAAGCCTTTTCAAAGTCATTTCACGCTCTCGTCCCATCACCCGGCGCCTCTGAAGCGTCTGATGGGAAGCCGATCCGACGCGGAGAACCCGGCCGCCACGCGGAGGCGTGAGGCTGATGAAGGTCGCCCGGCAACAGCTGACCCGTCGCCGTTAATTAACCCTTGACTGCTGTGTTGTGACGGTGGCGTTTCTGCCTTCACCCCCTCCTCCTCTTCTCAAACGCTGACATCCACCGCATCACATCCCAGCAGACGGGTTCTGTTCACGTTCTCCAGGTTCCACGGTTCCCCCTCAGGACAAAGACAGAAAGTAAAGTCCTCAACGTAACAGAAGTGTCCCGCTCCAGTTTTTACTGCAGCCAAACCAGAACCGTCCTCCTCCGGCTCTGAAGGGGTTCATGAAGGGAACAGAAGCTGGAGGTGACTCTTTTTAGGTGGAAATCATTTTCAGGTGCTTCCTTTTCATCTCTGAGACGGATCTCAGACATCAGCAGCATGTATTTATGTATCTGGAAGAGAGAGCGCCTCCAGCTGTTCACCTCTCGGTAGCTTCCTGTTAGCTCACGAGAACAAAAAGCTTCCGCTTAACGACTCCAATGAGGCGGGAAAAGATTCTCTGGAAGGCGATTATTGGACTATTATATTATTTGACTGGTTTTAATGTGTTTTATACTCGTTTAGAGTTCTCTGGATGACTCCATGACTCGGCTTGTTTTCACAGCGTTATTCTGTCAACGCTTCAACCGTGTTTGTGGGTCAATTAGACAGAATAGAAGTGATAAAAAGCCACAGAGTCTTGTAGACTTAAAGAAGCTTTATTGTGAAAGGCACCGAGAGGATTGAGGAGGACCAGCAGAGGTTCAGGAGATGATGGATCCGGTTCAGCAGAGAGCAGCGAGCCGATTGAGGGGAAAGAAATCAATGAAGCCGGACTTTCTTTAATTTGCCCTCCGAACGATTTTATTTTGTGTGCGTGTGTGTGTGTGTGTGTGTGTGTGTGTGTGTGTGTGTGTGTGTGTGTGTGTGTGTGTGTGTGTGTTCCTGTAGTTGTTGTTCTGCAGTGGAGATGAGGATTGACAGCTTTTCCTTTTTTCTTCATGAAAATCTTCATCTCTATATTTTCTATATTTCTTTTTTTACATTTCGTGGAAGATATTTTATTTTATTCGTTGATTGATACAAAACATAAAATGAAGGATGTTGCGTAACCCTTCGATATTAGTCTATAATTATATTTCACGTCATTGTTTCATCAAAGGTTCCAGACCTTGCAACACAAAACATGAAAGTACATAAAAGTGCATAAATATAAAAACCAAAGGGGCTCAAAGCAGTACATTTAATCCGTTCAATATTTCCATCCAAATGTGTTTTTACACGTTGTTTTTCTTTGTGCATTAACGTCTCCTGACACCCACTGAGTCACAATTTAGTTTCACCAGAAACACATAAACCAGCGTCAAACTACTGCAAGCGTTCCATTAAAATATTAATAACGGTTTAAATACTCGTGCAGGAGGCTCGCTTTCCAGGATTTACGCCTTCTATTATTTCATTTCCATGTTTTATGGTTCTCTGCCTCGTCGGGTGTGTGAACCACCAACAACAAGAAGAGGTGAGTGATGTCGCGATGAGGCGGAGGGAAACCAAGTGGCTGCTTCTCGATGTGGAAATGTCAGATTATTGCTCCAGGGCCTCGTGTCCAGCGACATAATGGTTCTAATAACCCAGCACGATGGGACATGCCAAACTAAGTGCTGCGCTGATTGAATCAGGAGCGCTGTGGTGGCGGAGGACTCGTTCTGAGGAAAGAGATTAGGGGAGTCTTCTCCTTCTTCTGGTCAGCAGAGAAGCTGTAAATATCTACAGCATCACTTCATCACGGTGCAACACCTGTGTGTTCTGTGTGTGCGTCACGTTTACATTATGATTATTAGAATACATCATTCAGCTGAGACTCTACAGCTCTGAATAAATCAGAGCTGAAACGCTCAAATACCTGACAGATTATCACCTTCAATGTGTTGTGGCTAATGTGTAACATCCACGTCCAGCAGACACACAACGACGTCAACATTTACCAGAGTGATTGCGTCACCTGATGGAGTCCAATGTTCTCTTTGAGCTCCGTTTTGGGTCTCCTCCGCCTCCTGAGGGAAATATGTCCGTCTCACCAGCTGGTCTCCAACTGAGTCTGTCTGATGTTTTCTGCTGAGCAGGAAGTGTTCAGCTGGTAGCCCTTTTTTAACGGAGTCAAACGGAGTCAAACGGAGCCGCCACATGTGTATAGAAAAGGGGCTTGTTTGCCTAAAACAGCTGCCTGCTGCTGTTGAGACTGAACCAGACAGGAAATGTGCTATAAAACCAAAGTTATGAGCTCAAAATATGCTGAAAAGCTCAGTAGAGTTGGAGGAGATTGGAAACTGCAGCTAAACATATCGACAGCTGCTTTTGTCTTTGGAGTGAATATTGAAACGGTCATTTAGAGAATTTAGAAACTGAACAACGTACATCCTCTGTTCCAGGACCCTCGCATCGGAAAAGCCACAACAACAAAAACACTGTTTCCCTCCAGAGAAAGACTAGCTAATTAGCTAACGAGCTAACTAGCTAACTAGCTAACTAGCAAGCTGCCCATTTCCGCAGCGTTGATTGCTCTCTTTCCGTCAATTTGCGGCATTTTACGTCCCGACCCCCTTTTTCCTTTGTACTCGTGTCAAAAGAGTCCGTCTCCTCGTACTCTGTGCCCATGGAAGCGGACTTGAACACCCGGTGTTCTCTATGAACCTTTGTCTTTCTTCATTTCCCGCTCTGGACCTTTTCTCTACGGGGCTTTTTTTCCCCTCGCTCCGCGGCGTCGTGCTGCTCTGACAACGAGATCAATGAGACCCAATGAATGTCGCCCAGGTTGCTATTTGGGGTCCCGGCTGGAGACATGAAAGAGCCCCCTGGCCGCCATACCGGTCCCAGCACCCCCCCGCTGCTTATGGATCTCCTCGTTCCCCCAGCCGGACCCCGCTGGGAAATCACCTTTGCAAACAGCGAGGCGCTCATCTCCGGTGAAATATATATAAATATATATATGCAGGGAGGGTAATGAAGAGGTGCATATGCGCAGTGGCATTTCCCGCTCCGCGGCGTTGCAGACCTTCAGCACAAAGTGAAACATTCCCTCGCCGCCGGAGCTTTGATGGAGCCGGAGGAGCCGCGGTGACATTTAGGCGACGTCAGGTGATTCCTCACCAGGGCGTAATGAAAGAGAGTCGCGATTCCATTGCATTTTTTTTTATCTGTGTGATTTATGTTCTGTAAAGTGACAAAATAAACACACAGATGTGAGAGTTACGGAGTCAGACCTGCAGCGTGTGAAGCATCAATCATCTTCAAAGTCCTGCGACGTGATCAGAGCTGCAGGAGAATGTCCTGGTATCTTTAAGGACGTTTATTCACCATCTGGCTACGGGTTTCGCTCAACAAACGAGACAATCACTATGTTTTCGCACAAAAAAAAAATCCCAACTGACAACACACTCCTAACGAGCCGGACAAAAGTCCAAAGAATGATCCTAAAAACCGGAATCATATCAACACATCACACATCATTTTAACCTGAAAATGCTCCACTCACAATCATTCTGACTCCAATGGAATATACAGTTTACATGATTCAAATTCAGAATAATCCTGGAATGTTATTGTCCATGTAAACCTATCACATTAACATTAGTATATAAAAAAACCGTCACAAAGCTTATTGGACGTCAAGAATTATAATCAGATTAAATCTAAACTGCAATTAAAGGTAAAGTGTTTAAACTCAACTACTTTTACTGACCTTTAACTTGAGCTGGTCATTGAGGTCAACCACTGATCAGGCAGCTGTTCCTCTAAACCCCTCAATGATTATATTGTGATATGAACCTCAGAGCTTGTTTGTGTGAAACATCCACCCGTTGGTCATGTGACTGAGCTGTGTCCATTGGTGGCTGAACCGTTTGGGTTCATTGTCATGTTGAACTCTTCCACTTCGTTCACGTTTGACCTGTAGCCCTTTAAGCCCTAACCCCTAACCCTATGTATTGTTTGGGTTGTGTTTAGAGGTTGTACAGGTTCAAAGTGTGGATTCGACACCTTGATGTGATCCGTGCCCCTCGGCCACTAACCAAACGCCCCCGAGTGACCCGCTTCTGTCTGATGTGTTTCAGGTCTGGTGAAGCTGGGCATCCACTGCGTCACGTGTCAGAAAGTGGCCATCAAGATCGTCAACAGAGAGAAGCTCAGCGAGTCGGTTCTTATGAAGGTAAGACGCTCGTGTTTTATCAGTGTGTGTGTGTGTGCGTGTGTGTGTGCGTGTGTGTGTGTGTGTGTGTGTGTGTGTGTGCATACTCGTAAATATAACTTTTTTTTATCTTCCATGATTTTTTACAGAGGTGTAGAACCCCTGGAAAGGGTGGGCCCACATTTGGGTAAAAAACATTTGGGACCTAAAATGGAGAAAAATTAGTGTGTGTGTGTGTGTGTGTGTGTGTGTGTGTGTGTGTGTGTGTGTGTGTGTGTGTGTGTGTGTGTGTGTGTGTGTGTGTGTGTGTGTGTGTGTGCGTGTGTCGTTGCACAAAAGGCTTTGGAACCTTTTGATGCTTTTGGTCGTGAATTCTGAGTTTTCTCAAGTGAATCATCTAATTTTTGTGGTTGTTAATAAGATTTGTTTGCCAATATTATATATTTTTGCTATTGCCAACTACTTTCTATGTATTTATTTATTTACCAGGGACAGAGCTCATTAATTAGCATTAGCTCGAGAGTTAGCTTGTGAGCTCATT
>JBAMJR010000505.1:0-12500 GCA_038501785.1 Myoxocephalus aenaeus | reverse complement strand
GTGGTTTTATTTTGTATCGTCATGGTTTGAAAGTCCAGCAGCGTGTCCCTTCACTTGTACTTTGGATGATTCATCCCCAACGTTGGCTCACTCTGTCATCTGGCAGAGAGCAGAGACTTGAGGAGGGTAGTTCACGAAGCGTTGAATCACTGTTATAATGCAGCGTGTGGAGAGTCATGGACAGGCGGGTCAGCAGCGATGCAGTTTACATTGGTCAAGATCCACCTGAAGGCCAAAGACCCTGAAGGCCCAAAGACCCTGAAGGCCAAAGACCCTGAAGGCCCAAAGACCCTGAAGGCCAAAGACCCTGAAGGCCAAAGACCCTGAAGGCCCAAAGACCCTGAAGGCCAAAGACCCTGAAGGCCAAAGACCCTGAAGGCCAAAGACCCTGAAGGCCCAAAGACCCTGAAGGCCCAAAGACCCTGAAGGCCCAAAGACCCTGAAGGCCAAAGACCCTGAAGGCCCAAAGACCCTGAAGGCCCAAAGACTCTGAAGGCCCAAAGACCCTGAAGGCCAAAGACCCTGAAGGCCAAAGACCCTGAAGGCCCAAAGACCCTGAAGGCCCAAAGACCCTGAAGGCCAAAGACCCTGAAGGCCCAAAGACTCTGAAGGCCCAAAGTTAAACCATTCTGATAGCTCCAATACACATGAACTATTCCTCAGTAATGATGTAATCGTATTAATGCATGAGCTACCTTCAGATTTAAAGACTTATCTTTCCGTTATAGTCCGCATTACGCAAGACTTAACTTGATAAGAGCTTATATATTAATGCCTTTTTAATGACGGCGAACACAGCTGGAATCATTTCTACTAATTTGGCTCAACAGACAGGATGAGCCGGATGTAATTGACAAGACAGGGTTCAGATGAGATCACAATTATTATTATTGTATAATTAAAGAGCGGGCGAAGACCTGAGGTGACCGGTGATCTCTTCTTGAAACCAGAGCTTCGTTTCTTACAGCTGTGGGACCGAATGTTCCTCCCATCCCCCCTTTATTACCACACATTATAAAGCCATATGCTCATAATGGAGCTTAATAAACGTCGGCGCCGCCGCCCACACGTGGAGGGCAGAGGGCCTGTTTACCTGGTACACGTGTTTAATTAGCCTCTGCCACGCCGCGCCGTGTGAGCGTGTCTCTCTGGCGTGAGGAGACGAAAACGAGGCTAATTAGATGTGAACGCGGGGGATGGGCTGATGTTCTGCACCTGCATTCATCCCAGACATCAGTCACTGTGTGTGTTCACCTGGGATCAGCCCACAGCCAGAAAGCAAAGGATTGCCTCATATTATAATTGAATTAGCAGATTTGACTGCTTCCTGTGTGAGAATAAATTAATGGTGGAAGGGAATTAGATAAGTGTAAGTATGTCAGCTACTGTTCTTTAAATGAACTCACTGAACTGAAGTCAATGCATTACTCTATCATTATATATTCATTCAGTGATATATGTGGTCGTATTTGCTTGGATTTAGGATGTCTCTGTTGACGTGGTGAAGCAGCGTGGCATCATGGGAGTTGTTGTTTTTAATGAAGTCGTTAGGAATGCCTTCAGTGTTCATCGTTCGGGAGGTTGTTTACCAAAACAAATGCTACTGCTGGCCACCAGCCTGCTGCTGGGATCGTTGTCTTTAACCAGTGTGACGTTAGCACGTTAGCATGGTGGAGTTAGCAAGGTAGCTGGCCAGCTTAACGCTTCATCCACTCTCTTGTCACAGCGTAAGAAAGCACATCGCTATCGGCAGATGAGTGACAACTTCGATGGGATTATTTTCTGGAACCAGTGTAGCATTGAAGCATGGTGGAATTAGCAAGGTAGCTAAGTAGCCAGCCCACCGCTAGTTCGCCTGCTAACACCACCATGCTTTCATGCTAAACTGGTTACCAAGAGCAGGACAAGGCTTTCCATCTCTCTAATAGTTTAGTCTGCTAGCAACATTTATGTTAATCTCTCTCATTGTTTAGCCTGTTAGCAACATTGATGTTAATCTCTCTCATAGTTTAGCCTCTTAGCAACATGTATGTTCATCTCTCTAATAGTGTAGCCTGTTAGCAACATGTATGTTCATCTCTCTCATAGTTTAGCCTCTTAGCAACATGTATGTTCATCTCTCTAATAGTGTAGCCTGTTAGCAACATGTATGTTCATCTCTCTCATAGTTTAGCCTCTTAGCAACATGTATGTTCATCTCTCTAATAGTGTAGCCTGTTAGCAACATGTATGTTCATCTCTCTCATAGTTTAGCCTCTTAGCAACATGTATGTTCATCTCTCTAATAGTGTAGCCTGTTAGCAACATGTATGTTCATCTCTCTCATAGTTTAGCCTCTTAGCAACATGTATGTTCATCTCTCTCATAGTTTAGCCTCTTAGCAACATTTATGTTCATCTCTCTAATAGTGTAGCCTCTTAGCAACATGTATGTTCATCTCTCTAATAGTGTAGCCTCTTAGCAACATGTATGTTCATCTCTCTAATAGTGTAGCCTGTTAGCAACATGTATGTTCATCTCTCTCATAGTTTAGCCTCTTAGCAACATGTATGTTCATCTCTCTAATAGTGTAGCCTGTTAGCAACATGTATGTTCATCTCTCTCATAGTTTAGCCTCTTAGCAACATTTATGTTCATCTCTCTCATAGTTTAGCCTCTTAGCAACATGTATGTTCATCTCTCTCATAGTGTAGCCTCTTAGCAACATGTATGTTCATCTCTCTAATAGTGTAGCCTCTTAGCAACATGTATGTTCATCTCTCTCATAGTGTAGCCTCTTAGCAACATGTATGTTCATCTCTCTCATAGTGTAGCCTGTTAGCAACATTTATGTTCATCTCTCTCATAGTTTAGCCTCTTAGCAACATGTATGTTCATCTCTCTCATAGTGTAGCCTGTTAGCAACATGTATGTTCATCTCTCTAATAGTGTAGCCTGTTAGCAACATGTATGTTCATCTCTCTAATAGTGTAGCCTGTTAGCAACATTTATGTTCATCTTTCTCATAGTGTAGCCTGTTAGCAACGTTTCTCTCCATCTCTGAAAAACTTCTCCGGTATTGTAGCTCGATGGAGCCTCTAATCACAGTTGATCATCTTGAATGTCTGCAACATTGATTATTGCACCCAAACGCACAACAAGAGGACATCTTGGATGTGTAACTTCATCCCACTTCTCTGAGGTGGTTTCGGTTTGCCTCCAGAAAACACTGTGACGTGGAAACGTGGCCGTGAAAAGGTCTAAATTTACAAACGCAAACTTTTGTATTGGTTGACAAAAACATATCACCTCAATTGTCTACACCAAGAGTTTCACATTGGAGCTCATTTCTTGTCATTCACTTCTTATGTCAAGTATTTCCAGCCCTTTAGAGTTCTTTTGTAATCTGACATCAGAATTTCTCTCCGATCTCTTCCGTTCTTTGGAGAAGTTTTTTACAGGAAGTGAGAGAAAGAGAGAGAGAAAGAGAGAGAGAGAGAGAGAGAGAGAGAGAGAGAGAGAGAGAGAGGTTTGTGTGACAGTCTGGTCTGAGAAACTTCTGGGCTCAAGATTAAAGGGGGATTCTTTAGTTATTTATTCGCCGCCAGCCGCCATCACCCCACCATGACAGACCTTTGAAGACCTGGCGGCTTTGATGGAAATGAAATTCCATTTTCTGCCCAGCGTCTGACCTCTCAGACCTGTCATATAACCCATGAGGATCGACATGCGGATGACTCAGACTGCCATAAAAAGAGTCATCAGTTCAAAATGAGCCATCGGAGAGCGGTGACGGACAGATGACCGATGCCGTCTTTGTGTTGCATGGCTTAAAGCGCCGCAGCGATGAGAATCTGGAATCAATAGGACGCATCATCAGAGGATTAGTTTGATCACCTGTGATTCTGACGGACGCCTACACACTACTCATTGATTATCTCAACAGAAACACGCAGGAACTAATCTGACATTTCCAACAAACTAATGTCGATATCGTGGCTGCAGAGTGGGCTCAAGGGTTCAATGTAATATACGACAACAACTCCTACATGTTACACTTATGTCATACTAAGATTGACATTCTGTTCAACTTCAGTAATTCAGCGTGATAATACCTTTTTTATTGCCTTGGTTGGTATTGACCTAACTGACTAGTAAACAGGGACGTTCTCAAATCTGAGGCTGCATTGCATTCTGGTTTCTTTTCCCAGCTCTGTATGTATGTATGGGGTGGGGGGGACTCCTCTGGTTGTATAGAAGTCTATGCTGCATGTGTTAAAGCTGCATTCTCTCTCCTGACCACCAGGGGGTGACTCCTCTGATTGTATAGAAGTCTATGCTTCATGTGTTAAAGCTGCATTCTCTCTCCTGACCACCAGGGAGTGACTCCTCTGATTGTATAGAAGTCTATGCTTCATGTGTTAAAGCTGCATTCTCTCTCCTGACCACCAGGGGGTGACTCCTCTGGTTGTATAGAAGTCTATGCTTCATGTGTTAAAGCTGCATTCTCTCTCCTGACCACCAGGGGGCGACTCCTCTGGTTGTATAGAAGTCTATGCTTCATGTGTTAAAGCTGCATTCTCTCTCCTGACCACCAGGGGGTGACTCCTCTGGTTGTATAGAAGTCTATGCTTCATGTGTTAAAGCTGCATTCTCTCTCCTGACCACCAGGGGGCGACTCCTCTGGTTGTATAGAAGTCTATGCTTCATGTGTTAAAGCTGCATTCTCTCTCCTGACCACCAGGGGGTGACTCCTCTGGTTGTATAGAAGTCTATGCTTCATGTGTTAAAGCTGCATTCTCTCTCCTGACCACCAGGGGGTGACTCCTCTGGTTGTATAGAAGTCTATATAAATGACTCTACTTCTCTTGATGTATTCCCTCAGTAAACATTGTAAACATGAGTTTATGTCTCAATCTCTAGTTTCAAGTCTTCTTCAATACAGCATGATGTTCATTTAGTAAATGATGGTCATTTAGAGTCAAACAGACCATAATTAGGGGATGCTTTAGGGCGGGGCTACAAGATGATTGACAGGTCAACACCAGAGACGTATACGGCGTCTGTACGTCATTTTTCCTCAGTCCATATATGGTCACTTCCTGTTTACTGGTTGTAAAAAAGCCAAGATGGCGACTCTCAAATCTCCGAACTGGAGGCTTCAAAACGTCCAGAAACCATCGGGTGACGTCACGACGACGTCCGCTTCTTCTAAACTATGTTTCATACGCAGTCATTCCTCCCAACCGGAGATCAGAGCGGCAGATTGAAACCATGTGTGACTGATGCCGTCTGTGCAGAAACAGACTGAGGTCCAAACTCTGTGAGCCCAGCGGGTCAGAGCTGAAACACCCGGACCCCTCAGGCAGACTCTGGATCAGTCCACAAACAGGAATGAAATAATCATTTTGGTTTCACATGAGTCCTAAAACGATGTGCGGCTGTTGGGCGACATTGTTCAAAAGAGGTCAAAATCTGTATCATGTTTTAATTGTCAAACAATACAAAAATGTCTGACTTCCTGTTCCTCAGCTCAGCCCCCTCAACGCAAAAGCTGGAGAATGTATCTTCTTATTTTAAAGACTCATCAATTTCCTAAAGCAGCTGGTTTCTGTTGACGTTGTTGTCCTGTAGTGGACTCAGTCAGGTTCATCCTCTCATCTCAGGTTTATTACTTTAATAGTTTAATAAAAATACTCCTTATCACCCGATCTGATCAATTAGAGAATAAATCAATGACGTCTTTGATTCCTCTGATCTTTTCCTAAAGGCTAAAACATGTTTTTTGTTCTGTTTATATTCATCTGCTGCGCTGGACTGTGTGTGTGTGTGTGTGTGTGTGTGTGTGTGTGTGTGTGTGTGTGTGTGTGTGTGTGTGTGTGTGACTTTAACATGAACGATGTCCTCTGTGCTCCTCTGCAGGTCGAGCGGGAGATCGCAATTCTGAAGCTCATCGAGCATCCTCACGTCTTAAAGCTGCACGACGTCTACGAAAACAAGAAATACCTGTGAGTACATTCTGCTTCATCATCATCATCATCATCATGTGTGCTAGAGACGTATATGGCGTCTCTATGGTCACTTCCTGTTCACTGGTTGCAAAAAAAACAAGATGGCGACGGCCGAAACGTCGACCTGGAGGCTTCAAAACATTCGCAAACCAACGAGAGGCTTCAGGACGACTTCGTCCTCTTCGTCATCTACGTCCTCTTCCTCCTCTACGTCCTCTTCCTCCTCTACGTTCTCTTCATCCTCTTCCTCCTCTACGTCCTCTTCATCCTCTACGTCCTCTTCTCCTCTACGTCCTCTACATCCTCTTCCTCCTCTACGTCCTCTTCATCCTCTACGTCCTCTTCTCCTCTACGTCCTCTACATCCTCTTCCTCCTCTACGTCCTCTACATCCTCTTCCTCCTCTACGTCCTCTTCATCCTCTACGTCCTCTTCTCCTCTACGTCCTCTACATCCTCTTCGTCCTCTACCTCCTCTTCGTCCTCTTCATCCTCTACGTCCTCTTCTCCTCTATGTCCTCTACATCCTCTTCGTCCTCTTCCTCCTCTTCGTCCTCTTCGTCCTCTTCTTATATGCAGTCTGTGAATCCGCCACTAGAGGTCGCCACAACCAATAAACTGAAACATGGGGATTGTTGAGGACGTCTTTAAAAAAAACTGTTTCTACATCTTTTGAAAAAGAGTAAAATCCTTCATTATTCTAGATCTCCTCACACAACAAGAGGAGATCTAGATTTCAGTTTGGCTTAAAGAGCCGTCGATAAGAAGTGAAATGATGCCGTTTGAGCTCTGGGATTTGATGTTTTATTGCCGCCCCCTCACTTTAACCCCGCGTGTTATCGTGCACATTAATCTGGCGTGGTCCCCGCGGCTCGGCTTAATGCGCCGCTCAATAATTGATAAAGGCGGAGCGGGGATCTGTTTTCTTAATGTCTGGAGGACGCAAACAGCTCACAAATCACCCTGGAAACACGTTCAGAATTTAAATATCTCTGACGGCTAAACGCTCCAGCGGATCCTTTAATCTGCTCGTAAATCACGGCGCGGGGATCAGACACGCGGACCCACGCGGGTCGGGGTCTTCTGGAGGATTTACACCCAGCGTCAGTGTGCTGAGGCGACTTCAGCACCAACACTGTGTGACTCCATGACTTCATTCATTAACGCTCCTTCTTTCTGGGGAACGGGAAACGTTCTCAGTTCAAGTCAACGCAGTTTGTTCAATTTTAGGAAACTTTCTTTTATTTCAGATGGAAATATTCTGTCCCTCTTTTTATTCTGCTACACGTATCTGATTTACAGTTACATGGGTTTAGATTGTGAATAATATTAACTTTATGGAAATGAAGGAAATCCGAATGGTTAATATACCCTTACTAAATGTCAGATTATCTCCTCAACCACAAGGCCTATTTGAATTATTTAAAAAGGTATAATATACAGAAAACCCTTGGGAACATAGCTAATACGTTAATATATGTGTTACTGATATATTGGTTTATGATAGTGCACAGAAAAGGAAAAAATATATATATAATTTTTGCAAAAAATCTTTAATTAAAGGTTGTATTATCTTATCGTAACTATATTTCCTATATTTGAATTTAATATCTAACATATCTCTATATGTTAACAGTATCTGTGCGAAGTTTGGCTTTGATTCAGTGAAGTTAAGTATTTTCTATAATTATAGTTGTCGGGTAGAAATCTGCACATTCGGTCACTTGAATGATGAAGTGAAGAAAGATGAAGATCTCAGATGGAGGTCTTGATGAGACCAGGAAGAGATGTCCCTCATTGATCCTTGATCTGGATCATTGATCCTTGATCTGGATCATTGATCCTTGATCTGGATCTAAATGATCGGCCTCACTGTGTCACTGTCCGTGGTGCTGAAGCGTCTTGGATCTGGAACATTCTCTTCACTACAACGCTTCGATTGCAACAATGAATCAATTAGTCAACTATGAACATTATCGCCAACTATTCTAACGATCAGTTTCTGTTCATTATTTAAGAAAATATGTTAAATGTTCAGATTCCAGCTTCTTAAATGTGAATGTTTTCTGGTTTCTTTCCGCTGACTGATTATCTTTGACTTATGGACAAAACAAAACCTTCGTTGTACTTTTGGAGAACGCTGATGGATATTTTTCACCAGTTTTCTGACATTTTATAGACGAAACAACTCATTATTTAATCCAGGAAATGATCTAGGGATTTATCAACAATGAAAAAAGGAACGCTGGGATCATTTTCGAGATTTCAGAAATGTGAAGTTAGTTGTGGAGCGTCCACAGACACATCTGTTGTACTCCTGGTACTACTACTGCAGTACTAGTACTACAGTACTACTAGTACTCACTGCGCCCCCTCTCAGGTACCTGGTCCTGGAGCACGTGTCCGGGGGCGAGCTGTTCGACTACCTGGTGAAAAAAGGCCGGCTGACACCGAAAGAAGCGCGAAAGTTCTTCAGACAGATCATCTCTGCGCTGGACTTCTGCCACAGCCACTCCATATGGTGAGATACATTATTATTATTATTATTTATAATCATATGGATTCCATACTCTCTCTCTCTCTCGGTCGGTACCTCGTTGATTTGTTTAGAAAACACATGAAACTCTTCACAGTGAAGGTTTGCAGGTAAAAGGGAGAAAGTGAGACAGTTGATCTTTTGCGGGCTCATGAAATATGTATTTCCAGGTATTCCCCGTTGATTATTATTTATTAAGATAATAAGAGAGTTTTAATGTAATCTAGACTAACTTCAAGTTTATGTGTGATTTAATCTGGTTAAAAAAATAACACAGAGTCAGTTTCTACTCAATTTAAAGATGAATAATAATACAAAATATTTGTTTATAATAACACAAAATTGTGGGGCGACTGTGGCTCAGTGGTTAGCATGTCCCTCTTTCAATCAGAGGGTTGGTGGTTCGAGCCCCGGCTCCACTAGTCCATGTGTCCTTGAGACTCTTAACCCCTAACTGTTGCCGTGACGACGGTGTAGAGAGCACACATGGAAGTCTCTTTGGATGAAAGCCTCATCGAAATGAAATTAATAAACATCTTTAAGCCTTTAAAAAATAATCCACGATAGAAATAAAACGATTTGAAGTCTGTCGGTGTTAGTTCATTACTTCATGTCCTCGCTGTGTCCTCTTCATCCTCCTCTATCCTCTGCTTCCTGTTTCCTGTGCTTCCTGCCGTCTAAACCTCTGTTTCCTGTTTCCTCTGCTTCCTGCCGTCTAAACCTCTGCTTCCTGTTTCCTGTTTCCTCTGCTTCCTGCTGTCTAAACCTCTGCTTCCTGTTTCCTGTTTCCTGTTTCCTGTGCTTCCTGCCGTCTAAACCTCTGCTTCCTGTTTCTTCTGCTTCCTGCCGTCTAAACCTCTGCTTCCTGTTTCCTGTGCTTCCTGCCGTCTAAACCTCTGCTTCCTGTTTCTTCTGCTTCCTGCTGTCTAAACCTCTGTTTCCTGTTTCTTCTGCTTCCTGCCGTCTAAACCTCTGCTTCCTGTTTCCTGTGCTTCCTGCCGTCTAAACCTCTGCTTCCTGTTTCTTCTGCTTCCTGCTGTCTAAACCTCTGTTTCCTGTTTCTTCTGCTTCCTGCTGTCTAAACCTCTGTTTCCTGTTTCTTCTGCTTCCTGCTGTCTAAACCTCTGTTTCCTGTTTCTTCTGCTTCCTGCTGTCTAAACCTCTGCTTCCTGTTTCCTGTTTCCTCTGCTTCCTGCTGTCTAAACCTCTGCTTCCTGTTTCCTGTTTCCTGTTTCCTCTGCTTCCTGCTGTCTAAACCTCTGCTTCCTGTTTCCTGTTTCCTGTTTCCTCTGCTTCCTGTTTCCTGTTTCTTCTGCTTCCTGCTGTCTAAACCTCTGCTTCCTGTTTCCTGTTTCCTCTGCTTCCTGCTGTCTAAACCTCTGCTTCTTGTTTCCTGTTTCCTGTTTCCTCTGCTTCCTGCTGTCTAAACCTCTGCTTCCTGTTTCCTGTTTCTTCTGCTTCCTGCCGTCTAAACCTCTGCTTCCTGCTGTCTAAACCTCTGCTTCCTGCTGTCTAAACCTCTGCTTCCTGTTTCCTGTTTCCTCTGCTTCCTGTTTCCTGTTTCCTCTGCTTCCTGCTGTCTAAACCTCTGCTTCCTGTTTCCTGTTTCCTCTGCTTCCTGCTGTCTAAACCTCTGCTTCTTGTTTCCTGTTTCCTGTTCCCTCTGCTTCCTGCTGTCTAAACCTCTGCTTCCTGTTTCCTGTTTCTTCTGCTTCCTGCCGTCTAAACCTCTGCTTCCTGCTGTCTAAACCTCTGCTTCCTGCTGTCTAAACCTCTGCTTCCTGTTTCCTGTTTCCTCTGCTTCCTGTTTCCTGTTTCCTCTGCTTCCTGCTGTCTAAACCTCTGTTTCCTGTTTCCTCTTCTTCCTGCTGTCTAAACCTCTGCTTCCTGTTTCCTGTTTCCTGTTTCCTCTGCTTCCTGTTTCCTGTTTCCTCTGCTTCCTGCTGTCTAAACCTCTGTTTCCTGTTTCTTCTGCTTCCTGCTGTCTAAACCTCTGCTTCCTGTTTCCTGTTTCCTCTGCTTCCTGCTGTCTAAACCTCTGCTTCCTGTTTCCTGTTTCCTCTGCTTCCTGCTGTCTAAACCTCTGCTTCCTGTTTCCTGTTTCCTCTGCTTCCTGCTGTCTAAACCTCTGCTTCCTGTTTCCTGTTTCCTGTTTCCTCTGCTTCCTGCTGTCTAAACCTCTGCTTCCTGTTTCCTGTTTCCTGTTTCCTCTGCTTCCTGTTTCCTGTTTCCTCTGCTTCCTGCTGTCTAAACCTCTGCTTCCTGTTTCCTGTTTCCTCTGCTTCCTGCTGTCTAAACCTCTGCTTCCTGTTTCCTGTTTCCTGTTTCCTCTGCTTCCTGCTGTCTAAACCTCTGCTTCCTGTTTCCTGTTTCCTGTTTCCTCTGCTTCCTGCCGTCCTGCAGCCACAGAGATCTGAAGCCAGAGAACTTGTTGCTGGACGAGAAGAACAACATCCGGATAGCGGACTTCGGCATGGCGTCTCTGCAGGTCGGGGAGAGTCTGCTGGAGACCAGCTGTGGGTGAGTCCTCCGTCCTGAAGGAGATCCTCTGAGTCAAAGAGAAACAGGAAGCAGTGAAGGGAAGCAACACCAACGAGTCAAAGAGAAACAGGAAGCAGTGAAGGGAAGCAACACCAACGAGTCAAAGAGAAACAGGAAGCAGTGAAGGGAAGCAACACCAACGAGTCAAAGAGAAACAGGAAGCAGTGAAGGGAAGCAACACCAACGAGTCAAAGAGAAACAGGAAGCAGTGAAGGGAAGCAACACCAACGAGTCAAAGAGAAACAGGAAGCAGTGAAGGGAAGCAACACCAACGAGTCAAAGAGAAACAGGAAGCAGTGAAGGGAAGCAACACCAACGAGTCAAAGAGAAACAGGAAGCAGTGAAGGGAAGCAACACCAACGAGTCAAAGAGAAACAGGAAGCAGTGAAGCGAAGCAACACCAACGAGTCAAAGAGAAAGATTTACAAGTATTACTGACGTCAGATACTAGGGTGTTACGTCTCCTCATCTCCTGTCTCCTGTCTCCTGTCTCCTGTATCTTGTTTCCTCGTCTCCTCGTCTTCTGTCTCCTCGTCTCCTGTCTCCTCATCTCCTGATCTCATGTCTTGTCGTCTCCTTGTCTCCTTGTCTCCTTGTTTCCTGTCTTCTCGTCTCCTGTCTCCTGTCTCCTATCTCCTCATCTCTTGTCTCTTCATATCTCCTCATCTCTTGTCTCCTTGTCTCCTGTCTTCTCGTCTCCTGTCCCCTGTCTCCTCATCTCTTGTCTCCTCGTCTCCTTGTCTCTTGTCTCTTGTCTCCTTGTCTCCTGTCTTCTCGTCTCCTGTCCCGTCTCCTATCTCCTCGTCTCTTGTCTCCTCATCTCCTGTCTCCTTGTCTCTTGTCTCCTTGTCTCCTGTCTTCTCGTCTCCTGTCCCGTCTCCTATCTCCTCGTCTCTTGTCTCCTCATCTCCTGTCTCCTTGTCTCTTGTCTCCTTGTCTCCTCTCTTCTCGTCTCCTGTCCCCTGTCTCCTATCTCCTCGTCTCTCGTCTCCTCGTCTCCTACTGGTGAGAAGTAGGAGTTACTTTGGAATCGAGGCCGTTTCACGTTGCGTAATAATAATAATAATAATAATAATAATAATAATAATCCCCATCAGGGAGAGCAAGTTAGTTACATGATGATGATGATGATGATGATGATGAAGGCCTGCTTGTGTAACGCTGTGCCTCTGCTCCTCCAGGTCTCCTCACTACGCCTGCCCAGAGGTGATCAGGGTGAGTGCTTCTCCCTGAAAGGCCGTTACATCATCATCTTCATCTTCATCTTCCTCACCCCAGTGGGTGGAAACACACTTTAACACGTCAGCTGTTTGAGGCATCTCTTTGTGTACTTCCTGTTTCTCCTGAGGACCCGACCCAAGATGTCTCCTCATTCCTTTAAGATTCATTCAAAGTGTTTTAGAGCGTCCGTCTGCTTTTATTTTGAAAGGGAACT
>JBAMJR010000504.1:20000-88359 GCA_038501785.1 Myoxocephalus aenaeus | reverse complement strand
TGAGCATGAGGACCGAACGCTTCCCGTTCACGCTCAATACGGGCTGAAGTTTCAATGTGTTTAGGAAATTACATTTTGGTCGTTTGAGCTTCAACAAAGCTAAACTAATGATGCAGTAACCATCAGAGGGACACACATCTTCACTTGTTTGCATTGTGCATCTTTTGAACATAATATCTTTATCTATAATGTCTGTTTTCAGCTTCTAAAATTTGAGAATTTAAATCTTTTCTCTGTTCTTTATCATAAAATTCAGTACATTTGGGTTTTGGACTGTTGGTCAGCTAAAACCAGCAACCTGAAGACCTGAAATGTAGACCACATTTCATTCTTTGTCTCAGACTTTTCATTCCACTGATAACAACCCAACCGGTTTGAGAAATGAGAAATAAAAACACGACTGCTCTCACCATCATGAGTTCCCTCTGGAAGGACTTCCTCTCCTTGTTCTCCGTGTTCGTGCACTCCTCTTTGAGTTTCTCCAGAACCGACGCCACCTTCTCCGGCTCGTTGTCCAGCTCGGCCCGGCAAAAGTAATTCAGCGGCAAGTTCCCGTTCCCCAGGGCGTCGGCGAACGCCCTCCAGCTGCCCACGTTCTCCATCAGAACCGTCCTCACGCTCGCGTAGATGTACGTGAGGAACTTGCAAGGCTTCAGGATCTGCTCCAGCAGCATCGTGGTCGTGAGGTCCGGCCCACACCAGTAAATGGGCTTGACCTTCCCCAGAACTAAAACGTTCTTGGCGTGCACGAGGCCCAGTTTGCCCTGATAGTATCCAATGTACCACTCTTTGGTCCGCAGCTGCCCTCGCAGTTTGATTCTCTCCTCGCTGAGCAAAGCGATGACATCCCCCTTCTTGTACTCCAACAGGTACGTGCTCTTGTGCTGCCTGATCACCGTTTTGATCAACTTGCCGAATTTAAGGTTGGTGATGCAGCGGTCCTGAAACTTTGGGTATTTGGACGTGACGGCCAGCGGCGAGAGGACGATCTTATCCACCTCTCTCTTTTTCAGAAACCTCCTCTGGCCTGTTGTCCTCGCGCCGGCCGTTGCCGGCGGCGGCGGAGGCGTTTGGACGCAGAACTGAGTGAGGATGCAGTCGAGGGCGTCCTTGACTTGGACCCTGAGAGTGAAGTCTGAAATGCTGTCGGGGTTGTGCGATGTGATCATGTACAGGAGCCGGCTGACTTTCCCCAGTTTGACCTGAAACCCCCGAATCACCCCCGCACCCTCGTTCACCCTCACCTGGTAGTTGGACATGTTGGAGTACAAACCCACCTGCAGGTCCTGAGGGTACCCCAGCGCAAACTGGTGCTTCCCCCACAGCTGCAGGGCCACCGGCGGGCTGGAGCCGGCCTGTCGGCCCACCTCGTTAACCAACAAGGTGTTCGGGGCGCAGTCGTGCCCAAACATGGCCACGACGGCCTTGAAGGACGGGTGAATGTGCTTGGGCCCGTAGACGCCCAGAGTCACCTTCCTCTGCACGTGGTCCCAAACGGTGGTGTTGTGGCTGACGTACTGGGACTGAACCACGACAGCCACATACATGCAAGGCTCTAGACTATCCAGCTGCACCTGGATGGTGTCATTGTAAAGGTACGCATTGGGGATGGGTGTGTACGGCCCTTCTTTGCAGTCACTTCGAACACAAAGCACCTCCGCAGTGTGACAGCTGTCCTTCTTGACCGCGACCAACACCTTCATCTCCAACGTGAGGAAGGACTTGGTCTCCATGTTGCTCAGCTTGATCTCCAGCACGGGGCTGACGGTGGAGCAGCGGTCTCCGTTGAGCTCCAGAGGAGGGTCGAGTAAGGCTTTCATGGAGATCTGCTGGGTGTCTCCTTGGCCGACGTGGCCCTCGGGGATGTGGATGCTGATTTGGGTGTCTGGGAGCTGAACGACGCCTCCGTTGCTGTCCAACCTGCACACGATGTTGGTCTCCACCGGCTGCGTTTGACCCCATCCGGGACTCTGGCCCAGGGAGTCCAGGTCATGGCAAGACCTGGCCAGCTTTCTGTGGTTCAACCACGCAGTCCTGAAGTCCTCCCTGCTCTGAAACTGCTCCGGTGAAGGAGCCTTAAGGCCTGTGAAGAATCCCGAAGAAGGTAACGTTGGATTGGACTGCGCCTGCAGTACTGACAGTTCTGAGAGACTGTGGCAACGTTTACTCCTGAAAAACGGGTTGTCCCTGTGGAGGTTCGGGGAAACCTCTCGGTGTGGGCTCGTGGGGGCGGCATTGTTAATATGGCAGCTGCTGAACCCATTAACCAGGATTGAACCGGGGTTAAAGTCTGAGCAAGACGATGGCGATGCCAGTGCATCAAATAGAATGAGGTCTGCGGAGTTCCTCACACTTAAATCTTTGCAGTTTTGATCTAACGGACGCGTGAAGGGGTTCACAGAGAAGTTGTTGTAAACTGGCGACGGCTTCGGGGTCATCCCCGTCCACTCCCCCAAACCTCCAAACTCCTTGGACCCGTCCTCGTATCCTTCCCCGAGACTGTCAATCATCCCGCTGTCGCTGAGCGAGGAGTTCCTGAAGTTGACCGGCTGGACGTAGGCGGCCGGGATGTAGCCCATCTCCATGTTGTTGTGGGCGTACCACCACTCCCCGCCCGACGTGTCCAACACGTACAGGCGGTCGCCTTTGGAGAACTTCAGTGTGGAGAAGCTGCTGGGGCAATAGTCCTTGATGGCGACCACTTCCTGCGCGGCTCCAAAGGAGGCCGATGTGTCCAGCCTCAAGGCACTCGGAGAAGGCACTGAAAAGGAAAGAAAAGATGTCAGAGAATCTCTTGAAACTATTAGTCACGCTCGTCTGCCGCTGATTGCAAAGTGATTTTGTAACCGGTCGTTTACTATTTCAGATAAGTGCACTTACGGTCATCACTCAATGGCTGATTACTCAAAACGCTGCTGTTAACAGTGCGGGTCTCACCATCAGACACCGATGTGATGGGTCAGTCATAATGAGACACTCAAGTGGTTCTGCATTAGAGCTTTACAGGAAGTACTCAATAGCCTCCAAAATAACCTTTAAACATTCTGAAAGCAACGGCAAAATGTTCAGACCGCCGAGCAAACGTACGAGCAGACGAACTGCATAATTCATTGCATAATTGTCTATTTTTAGTCCGCATCATTAGCGTATATGGAGCATGTAAACATAGCTGGAAGGAAGTGCAACCAGGGAAGCGACAGAGCCGGAGAAAGAATGATAAGTTTCCAACGTACGAGCAACAGATTCTCGAGGTATCGAGTGAACTTTGACGACTCAGTGAGTCAATCGCAGTGAACCGCTGACCTTTCACGTCGTTGAGACTGGACCCCGCGACCCCGTCGCTGAGGTCGATGAGCGTCCCCTCAGACTTGCAACGCGGCAGGACGTGGTTGCTGCCGGTCACTCTGACGATGCGGTGGGCAGCCATGGGGCCGGAGACACAGCTCCTCATGGGCGGCTTCTCATCTGGACGGGAAACAAGCAAAGGGGCCGTTAGCGGATGCTAAGCGCTAATGTTCCAGATCGTTAACACAGTGAAAGAATACGGAGGTCAAAGCTGCAGCAGAAACGAGGCGAGCAGCTGGAAGTGAAGCGAGCAAGAGAGCTAGTTATTGATGCAAAGATCATAACAGAAGGAGAGGAATGCAGCAGGAGAGCAATCGATAAGCAATAAGAAAAGGAAACAAGAACAGATTGAAGTTATGTGAGTGAACGTGGCAATAAAGGTCAGAAATATAAAGCAGATTTAGACGAAAATGCGTATTATTATTGGTCATGTGCAGTGAGGAGAACGCCGGCTGGTTTAACGTCTCCTGAAGCCGGTCGAACTCCTCCGAGGGGGGCGCTTCATTTCAATGCCCCGTCGATAAAAACCCTCCTCCTCCTCGATGATGAGCCCACCGCCAATAACACACAAAGACTGGGTCGGCGTCTTTGATATCCCAGGGAGGAGGAGATGCTGCTGCTGCCATGGGAAACTCAGCAGGAGGTTTTGGATTCAGATTACAGAAAGTTTAAACAACGTGGCCTCTTCAACGCTCAGGATTCTTTGTGTTAGGGAGGAGCAGCAGAGCGTAAAGACAGCGTTTAAGGGGATGGTTTCATGTTGGTTTTACTTCATCAGAGCATGTAGTTAACTGCTCTCTCAGAGTGCGTCCAGACTTTAAGTAGCCGAGAGGCGGCCGGGCCTAATCCCCGGATGAATGTCGCTTTAAGAACCTTTTCCAGCCGCCGCACGCTGAGCACTTCACCGCCTCTCCATCGCAGCTGTTTGGAATAAGCAGATTACGGCTCTGCTCGTGTTGCAGGACGGAGCCACACCTGATGAAGACCAGCGGGAAAGGGTTCAAACAGGAGGTTTAATCCGGGATCAGAGGAGGAAGAACATCACACCGAGTCCAGTCACAGGAAGCGAAGACGACGTCAGAGGCTTGTTGTTCTCCACGTGACGTTAAGAGGTCTCCTGTTATAAAGGACTTATAACGGACCCTCAAGACCCCGGGGACAGAGGAGCATGAGGTCTGCTCCCAGCATGCATTTGGGCGTGTGGTCATAACGTGACGTGGAAGTTTGTTAATTAAAAAAAAGGAGTTTTAAATGCGTCTTGGAGTCAAACTGATCTCATGGTTTTCACTTTGAGATGTTTTTATGTTCGGATTTAAGAATTTATTTCTCAGGAAAGCTTTACTGAAGTTGTGAAGTATGTGATCCATCAAGCTGTTATTACTTTATGCTGAATACATGAACCCACATCACTGCAGAAATTCATCCGTAAAAACATTTAAAAACATTAAATGGAGGAACCTGCAGGCAGACAGTTTGAGTGTCCTCTTCCTCTTCCTCTTCCTCAAGCAGAAGGAAGAGGAAGCATCAACAGGAAGTGGTCGTTAGTTCACCTGCATTCTCAGGTTGATTCATAAAGAAAGAACAGATGCATGATGGGATCAAACACCAGTATGAGTCAATGAAAAGGGTTCAGCATGTTTTAAACTATAATGTTCAATCATTGTTGGAGAAAGGACATTTATTAAAGTTAATAAATGTCCTTTTCCATCAGTCAACCTTCTTTTCTGGTGAAATCTGAAGACTTGAACTGAAGACGTTCAGAGAAACAACTGAAGAAAAGCAGTCGGTCAGAAGTTCATAAACCTTTTTGCAGACTTCATAAACCGGCTGAAGGAATATTCATGTTCAATGTGAGTGAAGCAGAATGAATGAATACATGAGGACGAGTTGTTTAAAGACGAGGAGAAGTAATTCAGTTTAAATTGATTGTGAAGAGTTTTATATCAATACAGCAAGGTGAAGGACAGAGAGTGTGTGTGTGTGTGTGTGTGTGTGTGTGTGTGTGTGTGTGTGTGTGTGTGTGTGTGTGTGTGTGTGTGTGTGCGCGTGTGTTGAGCAGCCATTAATTACAAAATGGAGCGCACCTTCACGCGGTGCTGGAAAACGATGACATGCTCGTTTTCAGGCTTAGTCTCTTTGGGGGGGAGGCAACAGTGTGTGTGTGTGTGTGTGTGTGTGTGTGTGTGTGTGTGTGTGTGTGTGTGTGTGTGTGTGTGTGTGTGTGTCTGTGTGTGTGTGTGTGTGTGTGTGTGTGTGTGTGTGTGTGTGTGTGTGTGTGTGTGTGTCAAAAGGAGGAAGGAGACAAGGAGACATGAGGAGGACACAGAACAGTGTGGAGGAGACAAAAAGTAGAGAGGATGAAGAATAGGAGGAAGGATTATGAACAAGGGAAAGGAAGGAAGGAAGGAAGGAAGGAAGGAAGGAAGGAAGGAAGGAAGGAAGGAAGGAAGGAAGGAAGGAAAAGGAGAGGAAAAGGAAGGACAGGAGGAAGAGGAGGAAGAGGAAGGACAGGAGGAAGAGGAGTTTGTGTTTCAAACCCGAGGCTGCTAATAGAGGAAGAGGAGGAAGAGGAGGAAGAGGATTTTCAGCTTATCAGATGACCTTATTGGCCGGCCTGAGGCGGCGTGCACGCGCGTGACAATGTAGCAACAATGTGTTGTCAAAACTTTTCTTTTTCTTTCCGTGTTTCTATGCATATTTTAATAAATGTTACCAGTTATCAACAGATTAATAAAAAGATGGAAGGATTTAAAAAAAGAGCATAAATACTTTTAATTAAGTGTGGCTTCAGCTCCAGGGGTCATAGACCCCTGGGCAAAGCCCACTTCTTGTTCTCCTGCGGGCTTATTATTAAGTGTGGCTTCAGCTCCAGGGGTCATAGACCCCTGGGCAAAGCCCACTTCATGTTCTCCTGCGGGCTTATTAGTTGGAATGCTTCAGCAGTCCAACTATTGTTATCCTCTTCTTTATTCAACTTATTAGTTGGAATGCTTCAGCAGTCCAACTATTGTTATCCTCTTCTTTATTCAACTTATTAGTTGGAATGCTTCAGCAGTCCAACTATTGTTATCCTATTCTTTATTCAACTTCTTCTTCTTCTTCTATTTCTTCCGTACGTATTTTGAATATCATCTCCTCCTTCATATATTAAGCTATAGAAACCATTCAAATATTAAAATATTCAGCTCATTAAGGAGACGATGGCTATGACCTTTCATATTTCTGACTTTTCAAATTTTTGAATTATTAAGCTTTTTATGAAAATTCAAATGAATGGCCGCGGATGGGGGAAATCTTCAAATCCTCTTCAACTTCAAACGCTTACAGGTTCTGCATACGTTCAGCTAAATACACCATTTAAACTTTCAAATGTTGACAAAACCTTCAGCTATTATTCTGCAATTTCATATTTTTGATATTTTTTCAAATATTCAAATTATTAAGCTTTCTATGAAAATAAAAATGAATGGAATCCTATGAAGAAAGTCTTTAAATCCGCTTCAACTTCTTCAACTTCAAAAGCTAAAGGGTTCGCCATACTTTCAGGTAGAGACACCATTTCACCTTTAAAATGTTGACAAAACCTTCAGCTGTTACCGTATGACTCAGCTTTTTGATATCTGTAATAGTCTCTTAACTGTCAGCGTTTATGTTTTATGCTTTTTTCCAACCTTTTCTAAGTTTAACATGGGTGTGTATTGCGCTGCTTAGAGTGCGTGATGTCACAGCTTGAGTGCACAGAGCCTTCCAGATTTTGTCATAAAAGTATTTGCTTTTTGCCATCTACTCCACAATACTAACTTTTTGGGCATAATTTATACATCAAAACGTAGGAAATCTTGTCGTGCTTCGTAAAATTTGGTCGATTTGAATCCAACAGATTCAGACGTGTTTAAATCAGACTATAAGTGAGAGGTGGTCCTCTCCTTCCTCCATTCGCCGCCATGTTACATCTCCCTCCAAAATGTCTCCCCGCTGATGGTCGTACCTGATTTAGAAACTGCAACTACAGACACATTGTGGGTCTGTAGGTTACACAAACAACATCGACGCGTTCGCAAAAGTCTTATCTCTCAGAAAATATAATTATTTTGGCATGTTGCCTTTGAAGTTCTTGAGATATTAAGCTTTTTATGAAAACAAATAATGCATTGAAGCCTATGGAGGTCATCTTCAAAGCAGTCTCACTCATGACACAGGTGCTTCAAGTTAACTAATCAGTGCAGCTTCACACTCATTCTTGTTTTAACGACCTTGTGGGGACACACACAGGCTGTTGGTGGAGGAAGTGAATGATTGCTAGCATGAGCTTTGTGTTGGACTAAGATCACTTGTGTGTCTATGTGCGCGTGAACGGCCGCTCGTGCGCACGTAAACGGCCGCGTGCTATTTCGCGTGCGCGCGCGTGAACGGCCGCGCGCGTGCACGTGGTTATACGGTCTCATGCACTTTTTTTTTTTTTTTTTTTTTTTTTTTTTAAGTCAAGGAGTTTCTGATTCTTTAGAGATCAAGGACAATAGGGGCTGGTATTCATATCAAGGTCATATGAGCTGTAGAACACCTGAAGAAGCCCTAGGGTTCATTCAGCTACAGACACCTTTTAAATGTTCAAATGTTGACAAAATCTTCAGCTATTATTCTATAATTTCTTATTTTTTATATTCAGCTATCTTTTCAAATATTTAAGCTTTAAGCTTCAGCTTTTAGCATTTTCCATCTCTTCTCCTTCTTCATATATTCAGCTACAGAAACCGCTCAGCTATTAAAATGTTCAGCTCCTTAGGACACAATGGCAATGACCTTTTCATGTTTCTGACTTTTCCAATTTTTGAATTATTAATCTTTTCATGAAAATTTAAATGAACGGATCCGATGGAGGAAATTTAAAAATCCTCTTCAACTTCTAAAGCGTACAGGTTCTGCATACGTTCAGCTACAGACACCTTTTAAACATTCAAATGTTGACAAAAAATTCAGCTAATATTCTATAATTTCATATTTTTTATATTCAGCTATTTTCTGCTATTTTCTGCTAAATTCAACTATATTCTGCTATTTTCAGCTATCCTTTCAAATATTTCAGCTTTAAGCTTCAGCTTTTAGCATTCCAACGCATTTTCAGCAGGAAATGCAATTTCTAGTTCAACTTCTTCTTCTTCATCTTATTCTATTTCTTCCGTACGTATTTTGAATATCATCTCCTCCTTCATATATTAAGCTATTTAAACCATTCAAATATTAAAATATTCAGCTCATTAAGGAGACGATGGCTATGACTTTTCATATTTCTGACCTTTCAAATTTTCAAATTATTAAGCTTTTTATGAAAATTAAAATGAATGGCCGCGGATGGGGGAAATCTTCAAATCCTCTTCAACTTCAAACGCTTACAGGTTCTGCATACGTTCAGCTAAATACACCATTTACATTTTCAAATGTTGACAAAACCTTCAGCTATTATTCTGCAATTTCATATTTTTGATATTTTTTCAAATATTCAAATTATTAAGTTTTTTCTGAAAAAAAAAATGAATGGATTCCAATGAAGAAAGTCTTCAAAGCCGCTTAAACTTCTCCAACTTCAAAAGCTAAAGGGTTCGCCATGCTTTCAGGTAGAGACACCATTTAAACTTTCAAATGTTGACAAAACCTTCAACTGTTACCGTATGACTCAGCTTTTTGATATCTGTAATAGTCTGTTAACTGTCAGCGTTTATGTTTTATGTTTTTTTCAGACCATTTCTGTGTTTAACATGGGTGTGTATTGCGAACCTTAGAGCACGTGATGTCACAGCTTGAGTGAACAGAGCCTTCCAGATTTGGTCACAAACGTATTTGCTTTTTGCCATCTACTCCACAATACTAACTTTTTGGGCATAATTTATACATCAAAACGTAGGAAATCTTGTCGGTCTTCGTAAAATTGGGTCGATTTGAATCCAACAGATTCAGAAGTGTTTAAATCAGACTATAAGTGAGAGGTGGTCCTCCTCCTTCCTCCATACACCGCCATGTTAAATCTCCCTCCAAAATGTCTCCCCGCTGATGGTCGTACCTGATTTAGAAACTGCAACTACAGACACATTGTGGGTCTGTAGGTTACACAAACAACATTGACGCGTTCACAAAAGTCTTATCTCTCAGAAAATATAATTATTTTGGCATGTTGCCTTTGAAGTTCTTGAGATATTAAGCTTTTTCTGAAAACAAATAATGCATTGAAGCCTATGGAGGTCATCTTCAAAGCAGTCTCACTCATGACACAGGTGCTTCAAGTTAACTAATCAGTGCAGCTTCACACTCATTCTTGTTTTAACGACCTTGTGGGGACACGCACACAGGCTGTTGGTGGAGGAAGTGAATGATTGCTAGCATGAGCTTTGTGTTGGACTAAGATCACTTGTGTGTCTATGTGCGCGTGAACGGCCGCTCGTGCGCACGTAAACGGCCGCGTGCTATTTCGCGTGCGCGCGCGTGAACGGCCGCGCGCGTGCACGTGGTTATATGGTCTCATGCACTTTTTTTTTTTTTTTTTTTTTTTTTTTAAATCAAGGAGTTGCTGATTCTTTAGAGATCAAGGACAATAGGGGCTGGTATACATATCAAGGTCATATGAGCTGTAGAACACCTGAAGAAGCCCTAGGGTTCATTCAGCTACAGACACCTTTTTAAATGTTCAAATGTTGACAAAATCTTCAGCTATTATTCTATAATTTCTTATTTTTTATATTCAGCTATCTTTTCAAATATTTAAGCTTTAAGCTTCAGCTTTTAGCATTTTCCATCTCTTCTCCTTCTTCATATATTCAGCTACAGAAACCGCTCAGCTATTAAAATGTCCAGCTCCTTAGGACACAATGGCAATGACCTTTTCATGTTTCTGACTTTTCCAATTTTTGAATTATTAATCTTTTCATGAAAATTTAAATGAACGGATCCGATGGAGGAAATTTAAAAATCCTCTTCAACTTCTAAAGCGTACAGGTTCTGCATACGTTCAGCTACAGACACCTTTTAAACATTCAAATGTTGACAAAAAATTCAGCTATTATTCTATAATTTCATATTTTTTATATTCAGCTATTTTCTGCTATTTTCTGCTAAATTCAACTATATTCTGCTATTTTCAGCTATCCTTTCAAATATTTCAGCTTTAAGCTTCAGCTTTTAGCATTCCAACGCATTTTCAGCAGGAAATGCAATTTCTAGTTATTATTCTATTTCTTCCGTACGTTTTTCAAACCTCTTCTCCTCCTTCATATATTAAGCTATTTAAACCATTCAAATATTAAAATATTCAGCTCATTAAGGAGACGATGGCTATGACCTTTCATATTTCTGACTTTTCAAATTTTTGAATTATTAAGCTTTTTATGAAAATTCAAATGAATGGCAGCGGATGGGGGAAATCTTCAAATCCTCTTCAACTTCAAACCCTTACAGGTTCTGCATACGTTCAGCTAAATACACCATTTAAACTTTCAAATGTTGACAAAACCTTCAGCTATTATTCTGCAATTTCATATTTTTGATATTTTTTCAAATATTCAAATTATTAAGCTTTTTCTGAAAAAAAAAATGAATGGATTCCAATGAAGAAAGTCTTCAAAGCCGCTTAAACTTCTTCAACTTCAAAAGCTAAAGGGTTCGCCATGCTTTCAGGTAGAGACACCATTTGAACTTTCAAATGTTGACAAAACCTTCAACTGTTACCGTATGACTCAGCTTTTTGATATCTGTAATAGTCTCTTAACTGTCAGCGTTTTTGTTTTATGTTTTTTCCCAACCTTTTCAGAGTTTACAATGGGTGTGTATTGCGCTGCTTAGAGTGCGTGATGTCACAGCTTGAGTGAACAGAGCCTTCCAGATTTGGTCACAAACGTATTTGCTTTTTGCCATCTACTCCACAATACTAACTTTTTGGGCATAATTTATACATCAAAACGTAGGAAATCTTGTCGTGCTTCGTAAAATTGGGTCGATTTGAATCCAACAGATTCAGACGTGTTTAAATCAGACTATAAGTGAGAGGTGGTCCTCTCCTTCCTCCATTCAGCGCCATGTTACATCTCCCTCCAAAATGTCTTCCCGCTGATGGTCGTACCTGATTTAGAAACTGCAACTACAGACACATTGTGGGTCTGTAGGTTACACAAACAACATTGACGCGTTCACAAAAGTCTTATCTCTCAGAAAATATAATTATTTTGGCATGTTGCCTTTGAAGTTCTTGAGATATTAAGCTTTTTCTGAAAACAAATAATGCATTGAAGCCTATGGAGGTCATCTTCAAAGCAGTCTCACTCATGACACAGGTGCTTCAAGTTAACTAATCAGTGCAGCTTCACACTCATTCTTGTTTTAACGACCTTGTGGGGACACACACAGGCTGTTGGTGGAGGAAGTGAATGATTGCTAGCATGAGCTTTGTGTTGGACTAAGATCACTTGTGTGTCTATGTGCGCGTGAACGGCCGCTCGTGCGCACGTAAACGGCCGCGTGCTATTTCGCGTGCGCGCGCGTGAACGGCCGCGCGCGTGCACGTGGTTATATGGTCTCATGCACTTTTTTTTTTTTTTTTTTTTTTTTAAATCAAGGAGTTGCTGATTCTTTAGAGATCAAGGACAATAGGGGCTGGTATACATATCAAGGTCATATGAGCTGTAGAACACCTGAAGAAGCCCTAGGGTTCATTCAGCTACAGACACCTTTTTAAATGTTCAAATGTTGACAAAATCTTCAGCTATTATTCTATAATTTCTTATTTTTTATATTCAGCTATCTTTTCAAATATTTAAGCTTTAAGCTTCAGCTTTTAGCATTTTCCATCTCTTCTCCTTCTTCATATATTCAGCTACAGAAACCGCTCAGCTATTAAAATGTTCAGCTCCTTAGGACACAATGGCAATGACCTTTTCATGTTTCTGACTTTTCCAATTTTTGAATTATTAATCTTTTCATGAAAATTTAAATGAACGGATCCGATGGAGGAAATTTAAAAATCCTCTTCAACTTCTAAAGCGTACAGGTTCTGCATACGTTCAGCTACAGACACCTTTTAAACATTCAAATGTTGACAAAGAATTCAGCTATTATTCTATAATTTCATATTTTTTATATTCAGCTATTTTCTGCTATTTTCTGCTAAATTCAACTATATTCTGCTATTTTCAGCTATCCTTTCAAATATTTCAGCTTTAAGCTTCAGCTTTTAGCATTCCAACGCATTTTCAGCAGGAAATGCAATTTCTAGTTATTATTAGTTGGAATGCTTCAGCAGTCCAACTATTGTTATCCTCTTCTTTATTCAACTTATTATTATTATTATTATTATTCTATTTCTTCCGTACGTTTTTCAAACCTCTTCTCCTCCTTCATATATTAAGCTATTTAAACCATTCAAATATTAAAATATTCAGCTCATTAAGGAGACGATGGCAATGACCATTTCATATTTCTGACTTTTCAAATTTTTGAATTATTAAGCTTTTTATGAAAATTCAAATGAATGGCAGCGGATGGGGGAAATCTTCAAATCCTCTTCAACTTCAAACGCTTACAGGTTCTGCATACGTTCAGCTAAATACACCATTTGAACTTTCAAATGTTGACAAAACCTTCAGCTATTATTCTGCAATTTCAAATTTTTTCATATTTTTTCAAATATTCAAATTATTAAGCTTTTTCTGAAAAAAAAAATGAATGGATTCCAATGAAGAAAGTCTTCAAAGCCGCTTAAACTTCTCCAACTTCAAAAGCTAAAGGGTTCGCCATGCTTTCAGGTAGAGACACCATTTAAACTTTCAAATGTTGACAAAACCTTCAGCTGTTACCGTATGACTCAGCTTTTTGATATCTGTAATAGTCTTTTAACTGTCAGCGTTTATACTTTATGTTTTTTTCAGACCATTTCTGTGTTTAACATGGGTGTGTATTGCGCTGCTTAGAGTGAGTGATGTCACAACCAGAGGGGACAGAGAAAAATATTTAAGCTTTAAAAAGTATTTGCTTTTTGCCATCTACTCCACAATACTAACTTTTTGGGCATAATTTATACATCAAAACGTAGGAAATCTTGTCGTGCTTCGTAAAATTGGGTCGATTTGAATCCAACAGATTCAGACGTGTTTAAATCAGACTATAAGTGAGAGGGAGTCACCCTCCTTCCTCCATTGCCTCCCATGTTATATCTCTCTAAAAAATGGCTCGCCCCTGACGGTCTCACCTGATTTGGAAACTGCAACTAGAGACACATTGTGGGTTTTTACGTTACACAAACAACATTGACGCGTTCGCAAAAGTCTTATCTCTCAGAAAATATAATTATTTTGGCATGTTGCCTTTGAAGTTCTTGAGATATTAAGCATTTTATGAAAACAAATAATGCATTGAAGCCTATGGAGGTCATCTTCAAAGCAGTCTCACTCATGACACAGGTGCTTCAAGTTAACTAATCAGTGCAGCTTCACACTCATTCTTGTTTTAACGACCTTGTGGGGACACACACAGGCTGTTGGTGGAGGAAGTGAATGATTGCTAGCATGAGCTTTGTGTTGGACTAAGATCACTTGTGTGTCTATGTGCGCGTGAACGGCCGCTCGTGCGCACGTAAACGGCCGCGTGCTATTTCGCGTGCGCGCGCGTGAACGGCCGCGCGCGTGCACGTGGTTATATGGTCTCATGCACTTTTTTTTTTTTTTTTTTTTTTTTTTAAATCAAGGAGTTGCTGATTCTTTAGAGATCAAGGACAATAGGGGCTGGTATACATATCAAGGTCATATGAGCTGTAGAACACCTGAAGAAGCCCTAGGGTTCATTCAGCTACAGACACCTTTTTAAATGTTCAAATGTTGACAAAATCTTCAGCTATTATTCTATAATTTCTTATTTTTTATATTCAGCTATCTTTTCAAATATTTAAGCTTTAAGCTTCAGCTTTTAGCATTTTCCATCTCTTCTCCTTCTTCATATATTCAGCTACAGAAACCGCTCAGCTATTAAAATGTTCAGCTCCTTAGGACACAATGGCAATGACCTTTTCATGTTTCTGACTTTTCCAATTTTTGAATTATTAATCTTTTCATGAAAATTTAAATGAACGGATCCGATGGAGGAAATTTAAAAATCCTCTTCAACTTCTAAAGCGTACAGGTTCTGCATACGTTCAGCTACAGACACCTTTTAAACATTCAAATGTTGACAAAGAATTCAGCTATTATTCTATAATTTCATATTTTTTATATTCAGCTATTTTCTGCTATTTTCTGCTAAATTCAACTATATTCTGCTATTTTCAGCTATCCTTTCAAATATTTCAGCTTTAAGCTTCAGCTTTTAGCATTCCAACGCATTTTCAGCAGGAAATGCAATTTCTAGTTATTATTATTATTCTATTTCTTCCGTACGTTTTTCAAACCTCTTCTCCTCCTTCATATATTAAGCTATTTAAACCATTCAAATATTAAAATATTCAGCTCATTAAGGAGACGATGGCAATGACCATTTCATATTTCTGACTTTTCAAATTTTTGAATTATTAAGCTTTTTATGAAAATTCAAATGAATGGCAGCGGATGGGGGAAATCTTCAAATCCTCTTCAACTTCAAACGCTTACAGGTTCTGCATACGTTCAGCTAAATACACCATTTAAACTTTCAAATGTTGACAAAACCTTCAGCTATTATTCTGCAATTTCATATTTTTGATATTTTTTCAAATATTCAAATTATTAAGCTTTTTCTGAAAAAAAAAATGAATGGATTCCAATGAAGAAAGTCTTCAAAGCCGCTTAAACTTCTTCAACTTCAAAAGCTAAAGGGTTCGCCATGCTTTCAGGTAGAGACACCATTTAAACTTTTAAATGTTGACAAAACCTTCAACTGTTACCGTATGACTCAGCTTTTTGATATCTGTAATAATCTCTTAACTGTCAGCGTTTTTGTTTTATGTTTTTTCCCAACCTTTTCAGAGTTTACAATGGGTGTGTATTGCGCTGCTTAGAGTGCGTGATGTCACAGCTTGAGTGAACAGAGCCTTCCAGATTTGGTCACAAACGTATTTGCTTTTTGCCATCTACTCCACAATACTAACTTTTTGGGCATAATTTATACATCAAAACGTAGGAAATCTTGTCGTGCTTCGTAAAATTGGGTCGATTTGAATCCAACAGATTCAGACGTGTTTAAATCAGACTATAAGTGAGAGGTGGTCCTCCTTCTTCCTCCATACACCGCCATGTTAAATCTCTCTCAGAAATGTATCCCCCCTGACGGTCTCACCTGATTTCGAAACTGCAACTACAGACACATTGTGGGTCTGTAGTTTACACAAACAACATCGACGCGTTCGCAAAAGTCTTATCTCTCAGAAAATATAATTATTTTGGCATGTTGCCTTTGAAGTTCTTGAGATATTAAGCTTTTTATGGAAACAAATAATGCATTGAAGCCTATGGAGGTCATCTTCAAAGCAGTCTCGCTCTTGACACAGGTGCTTCAAGTTAACTAATCAGTGCAGCTTCACACTCATTCTTGTTTTAACGACCTTGTGGGGACACACACAGGCTGTTGGTGGAGGAAGTGAATGATTGCTAGCATGAGCTTTGTGTTGGACTAAGATCACTTGTGTGTCTATGTGCGCGTGAACGGCCGCTCGTGCGCACGTAAACGGCCGCGTGCTATTTCGCGTGCGCGCGCGTGAACGGCCGCGCGCGTGCACGTGGTTATACGGTCTCATGCACTTTTTTTTTTTTTTTTTTTTTTTTTTTTAAGTCAAGGAGTTGCTGATTCTTTAGAGATCAAGGACAATAGGGGCTGGTATACATATCAAGGTCATATGAGCTGTAGAACACCTGAAGAAGCCCTAGGGTTCATTCAGCTACAGACACTTTTTAAATGTTCAAATGTTGACAAAATCTTCAGCTATTATTCTATAATTTCTTATTTTTTATATTCAGCTATCTTTTCAAATATTTAAGCTTTAAGCTTCAGCTTTTAGCATTTTCCATCTCTTCTCCTTCTTCATATATTCAGCTACAGAAACCGCTCAGCTATTAAAATGTTCAGCTCCTTAGGACACAATGGCAATGACCTTTTCATGTTTCTGACTTTTCCAATTTTTGAATTATTAATCTTTTCATGAAAATTTAAATGAACGGATCCGATGGAGGAAATTTAAAAATCCTCTTCAACTTCTAAAGCGTACAGGTTCTGCATACGTTCAGCTACAGACACCTTTTAAACATTCAAATGTTGACAAAAAATTCAGCTATTATTCTATAATTTCATATTTTTTATATTCAGCTATTTTCTGCTATTTTCTGCTAAATTCAACTATATTCCGCTATTTTCAGCTATCCTTTCAAATATTTCAGCTTTAAGCTTCAGCTTTTAGCATTCCAACGCATTTTCAGCAGGAAATGCAATTTCTAGTTATTTTTTTTCTTCTTATTCCGCCAAACTTTGGACCGTATCTCCTCCCGCAGCGTTGCCAGCACATGCGTAACAAATACATCAAAACGTGCGGCCTGATCGGGAATCGTGAGCTATGACTTTTCTAAGAGATTCGACCGGCCGTTTTCCCGAAAAGCGCGAAAGACGGCGAGAAATTGTCCCATTCACTTGAATGGAGTTTCGGCAAAAAAAACACTCATCTTTGTGCCCACAGTGACTCGCCATAATTTAACGTAGAGAAATGATTTAAAGTTTAAAACGTTGACAAAAGTCTGCAGTATATTTGTCCAATTGGGTATTTTTTGATAGCTAGCACAGTTTTCATGTAATTATTGTTCAAGTTTAGGAAAATTCTGGGACCATTTCAGAGTTTACAATGGGTGTGTATGGGGCAGGTTAGAGTGGTGATGTCATCGCTAGAGTGAGGATGATTTTTTTACTAACTCCTGTATTTGTATTTGTATTTTGCCATTCACTCCACAATATTTACTTTTGAGGCATAATTTATACATCAAAACGTAGGAAATATTGTGCTTGTGGTACACATGCGTCGTGGAATCCAACAAACTTATACTTTTTTGTCAGCAAGCCTGAAAGCGACATGAAGTCCGGCCAACTGCTCCATCAACCGCCATGTTAATTCGAACCACAATTTTTTCTCATGACACAAACGTGAGCACTTTATAAACTGGATTTACGATCTCATTTCTAAATCCTTACAAATATTTAAGTAGACGGAAACGTTCTCAGAAGTCTTGTGCTTCTCATGATGACGTTATTTTGGCGATGGGATTCACGGTTGTCTGTCAAATACAATAGTTTGAAAGGTAGTTTTGTCATTCAATCAGCAGTCAAGTCTCTGACAGTGACATGCCACAGGTGTTTCAAGTTAGCTAATCAAGACTGCTACCATGGCAACGGGCACACAGACGCAGGAGGAACTGTCAGTTGGTCAGCTGACATCCTGACTGTGTGTGTGTCTAAGTGCGCGCGCGTGTGTGTGTGTGTGTGTGTGTGTAATTACGGTCACGTGAACATGGAGGAGAGACAGAGGAGAGAATTGGATTTCTAGCAAGCTTTGTGTTAGACAAAGTTATCTGACTGTGTGTGTCTATGTGCGCGTGAACGTCCGCGCGTGCACGTCCGCGCGTGCGCGTGAACGTCCGCGCGTGCACGTCCGCGCGTGCGCGTGAACGTCCGCGCGTGCGCGTGCACGTCCACGCGTTTTAATACGGCCGCGCATATGTATGTCACTTTGAATCAGGACTAACAGCTCCACTGATGCTCACATAAGTCCAGAAAAATAATCAAGCATACCATTGCGATCGGCTGCTCGTTTCCTCTCTGGTGAATGTACTCTATTAGAGATTTGAGCATGTTTTTGCCTCTAAATCTGGGGTTTAACAGATGGTTTGGTAGAAAATCTGCACACACATATGACTTGGAGATATTCAGTCAAAGGCATTGTAACGCCTCCTGTCTGTCTACCTGTCTGTCTTTCTGTCTTCCCTTTCAAAATAAAAGCCCCATGAATTAACTGTATCTTAACATAAAGCTCAAATGAGAATTATTGTATTAAATAGAAAATAAATACACAATTGTACACAATATTTTTTTATGTATTCACGTGATATGTTGCAGCAAAGTGCTGTCCCATTCATATTGACACCATCAAGTCCTCACAGCTAATGTTGGCATATATATATATATGTACCTCAATAACCTCAATAACACATCTCACTACCGGTAATGTATATATATTGCGACGTCTTACGGCAGTAGTAGCCACACTTTCAAAATTTCTTGCGAAATTTTCTAGTTTAAACCTATAATTAATATTAGAGGTATTATAATGATATCATAGACATACAGTAATAATAACCATGAACCTGGACCACTAGACAATACTCTTAAAGTCATGATGTACATAATAATAATAATAATAATAATAATAATAATAATAATAATAATAATAATAAACAGCGTGTAGAAACACAAGTATTAAATATCACATAAATACTGAGAGATTCTTTCATTTGAAAAAGCAGCCGAATTCCTTCCCGCACATTTTTCTGCTAATGCTTTAAATAAATGATGAAGTTCGTGGTTTAAAAGATAATTATGATAAAAGAAGTGACGGTGATGTGACTGACCTGCTGCTGGACGCTGATGGAGAGACCTCTCTCTCTCTCTCTCTCTCTCTCTCTCTCTCTCTGGAGGGTCAGTCACGGTATTGATCCTCTTCTCGGGGAACAGACGCGCAACACGCCGGTGCACGTCGTCTCTGCTCCGGTCTGCCGGAGGACTGGAGCAGGGGGAGGGCTCTGTGACGTCACTGGGAGGGGCGTGGCCACACACACACACACACACACACACACACACACACACACACACACACACACACACACACACACACACACACACACACACACGCTGTGTATCAGATGGAATAAGTTCATTTACTCAAACTCAAACTTATATATACATAACTGAACTGTTTACTGTGTGTATCTGTGATTACTCTGCAGATTTATATTATTAATAATATTAAATCATCAATATAATAACTCATATTATATTGATGATATAATATGACATGTTATATCATCATCTTCATCATCTCCTCTCCTTCTCTTCATCATCTCCTCTCCTTCTCTTCATCATCTCCTCTCCTTCTCTTCATCATCTCCTCTCCTTCTTCTCTTCATCATCTCCTCTCCTTCTCTTCATCATCTCCTCTCCTTCTCTTCATCATCTCCTCTCCTTCTCTTCATCATCTCCTCTCTTTCTTCTCTTCATCATCTCCTCTCCTTCTCTTCATCATCTCCTCTTCTTCTTCTCTTCATCATCTCATCTCCTCTCCTTCTCTTCATCATCTCCTCTCCTTCTCTTCATCATCTGCTCTCGTTCTCTTCATCATCTCATCTCCTCTCCTTCTTCTCTTCATCATCTCCTCTCCTCTCCTTCTTCTCTTCATCATCTCCTCTTCTTCTTCTCTTCATCATCTGCTCTCCTTCTCTTCATCATCTCCTCTCCTTCTCTTCATCATCTCCTCTCCTTCTCTTCATCATCTCCTCTCCTTCTCTTCATCATCTCCTCTCCTTCTCTTCATCATCTCCTCTTCTTCTTCTCTTCATCATCTCATCTCCTCTCCTTCTCTTCATCATCTCCTCTCCTTCTCTTCATCATCTCCTCTCCTTCTTCTCTTCATCATCTCATCTCCTCTCCTTCTCTTCATCATCTCCTCTCCTTCTCTTCATCATCTCCTCTCCTTCTCTTCATCATCTCCTCTCCTTCTCTTCATCATCTCACCTGCTTTCTAAAGCTCGACATCGAGGGTGAAGACGTCTCCACGTCTCTGGCGTTTGGTTGTCGCTGCAGGAGAAGACAGAGCGGTTCATCCTCTGAGGACCGAGAGTGTTCGCATCACTTTTCATGCAATCCATCCCACGGTAGTTGATGAGCGCTGGATGTCACGTGTTAGCATACACGTTTAGCATCGATGCTAATGAGCTGCTTCTATCAACATATCAACATCGCTGAATGTTACATGTTAGCATACATGTTTTAGCATTGATGCTAATGAGCTGCTTCTATCAACATTGCTGAATGTCACGTGTTAGCATACATGTTTTAGCATTGATGCTAATGAGCTTCTATCAACATCTTCCTGCACAAAGCTCCATATTAGCAGCGTGAGAAGCTGTTTAATGAAGTTTTATACGAGCGCGTTAATCACATTAGTTAAAGTCTGGAATGCAGACGCCTCCCGTCTATTCATCCGGCTGAAAGGAGCGCGGCTCTGAGAGGAGTTCCTCTATTCAGGACCGGCCGGTCGGTTCTGAAGAGAACCAGGAATTCACTTCACACGAGGCCGGAATGCAAATACGGGAATTCCTGAGAGGCGAGCCGAGGACCTGCTGCTCTGTAAAGACGACGAAAAGGTATTTTTACGTCGGAGGTATTAATAATCTGATGGATTTAAAACCAAGAGTTTGCATTCATGGAACTTAAAGTTCTCAGACTCATTTATTTACTCAAAATTAAAAATGCAAATTCATCTTTTAAGATGAAAATGAGGGAAGTCATTGATGAGGTGGGTCGTTTAGCTCCTCCCCTCTGGAAAGAGGGTTATGGTTTTAATGTTTATTAATAACTCTGTTTCTCACATCATCCTTGTTTAAGTTCAGTCTTAAATCCTTGTTTCCTGCAAACTAAACTCCTGAATATCTCCTCAAATAAAACCACGTTATTAAAAAGATGGATTTGACCCTTCGGCTGTGAGGAAACTGTTTCTTTTGAGCTGCAGCTTCTGATGGGAAAGGAAGAAAGGGTCACGGTTTAAAAACAACAAATAAATAATAAATGTTAGTTTGCAGTTCTTCCTGTGTTTTAATAAAGGACATTAAACGTTTACATGCAGCTGGAGGCCGAGTCTCATCGATGCAGAGGAAGATACAGCCGGCCTCCTTCAGTGTAATCATCGTCCCTGAACCCACTTCAGTGCAAGAATTACCCACAAACCCCCTTGGTCCACAGGGTCCCCATGGCAACCAACGCTGTCCGGCTGGACGGCCGGGGAGAATTTAAGAAGGTTGTTCAGATGTGTGAATCACTGGAGACATTTATTAACCTTTAGCATAAAGAGCTTTAAACACATTTACATGTTTAACCTTTAGCATAAAGAGCTTTAATAAACACATTTATGTGTTAACCTTTAGCATGAAGAGCTTTAATAAACACATTTACATGTTTAACCTTTAGCATAAAGAGCTTTAATAAACACATTTACATGTTTAACCTTTAGCATAAAGAGCTTTAATAAACACATTTACATGTTTATCCTTTAGCATAAAGAGCTTTAATAAACACATTTATGTGTTAACCTTTAGCATGAAGAGCTTTAATAAACACATTTACATGTTTAACCTTTAGCATAAAGAGCTTTAAACACATTTACATGTTTAGCCTTTAGCATGAAGAGCTTTAATAAACACATTTACATGTTTAACCTTTAGCATGAAGAGCTTTAATAAACACATTTACATGTTTAGCCTTTAGCATGAAGAGCTTTAATAAACACATTTACATGTTTAACCTTTAGAATAAAGAGCTTTAATAAACACATTTATGTGTTAACCTTTAGCATAAAGAGCTTTAATAAACACATTTACATGTTTAACCTTTAGAATAAAGAGCTTTAATAAACACATTTACATGTTTAACCTTTAGAATAAAGAGCTTTAATAAACACATTTACATGTTTAACCTTTAGCATAAAGAGCTTTAATAAACACATTTACATGTTTAACCTTTAGCATGAAGAGCTTTAATAAACACATTTACATGTTTAGCCTTTAGCATGAAGAGCTTTAATAAACACATTTACATGTTTAGCCTTTAGCATGAAGAGCTTTAATAAACACATTTACATGTTTAACCTTTAGCATGAAGAGCTTTAATAAACACATTTACATGTTTAGCCTTTAGCATGAAGAGCTTTAATAAACACATTTACATGTTTAACCTTTAGAATAAAGAGCTTTAATAAACACATTTACATGTTTAACCTTTAGCATAAAGAGCTTTAATAAACACATTTACATGTTTAACCTTTAGCATAAAGAGCTTTAATAAACACATTTATGTGTTAACCTTTAGCATGAAGAGCTTTAATAAACACATTTACATGTTTAACCTTTAGCATAAAGAGCTTTAATAAACACATTTACATGTTTAACCTTTAGCATAAAGAGCTTTAATAAACACATTTACATGTTTAACCTTTAGCATAAAGAGCTTTAAACACATTTACATGTTTAGCCTTTAGCATGAAGAGCTTTAATAAACACATTTACATGTTTAACCTTTAGCATGAAGAGCTTTAATAAACACATTTACATGTTTAGCCTTTAGCATGAAGAGCTTTAATAAACACATTTACATGTTTAGCCTTTAGCATGAAGAGCTTTAATAAACACATTTACATGTTTAACCTTTAGCATAAAGAGCTTTAATAAACACATTTACATGTTTAACCTTTAGCATGAAGAGCTTTAATAAACACATTTACATGTTTAGCCTTTAGCATAAAGAGCTTTAATAAACACATTTACATGTTTAGCCTTTAGAATAAAGAGCTTTAATAAACACATTCACATGTTTAACCTTTAGCATGAAGAGCTTTAATAAACACATTTACATGTTTAGCCTTTAGCATGAAGAGCTTTAATAAACACATTTACATGTTTAGCCTTTAGCATAAAGAGCTTTAATAAACACATTTACATGTTTAACCTTTAGCATAAAGAGCTTTAATAAACACATTTACATGTTTAGCCTTTAGCATGAAGAGCTTTAATAAACACATTTACATGTTTAACCTTTAGCATAAAGAGCTTTAATAAACACATTTACATGTTTAACCTTTAGCATAAAGAGCTTTAATAAACACATTTACATGTTTAGCCTTTAGCATGAAGAGCTTTAATAAACACATTTACATGTTTAACCTTTAGCATAAAGAGCTTTAATAAACACATTTACATGTTTAACCTTTAGCATAAAGAGCTTTAATAAACACATTTACATGTTTAGCCTTTAGCATAAAGAGCTTTAATAAACACATTTACATGTTTAACCTTTAGCATAAAGAGCTTTAAACACATTTACACGTGTAACCTTTAGCATAAAGAGCTTTAATAAACACATTTACATGTTTAACCTTTAGCATAAAGAGCTTTAATAAACACATTTACATGTTTAGCCTTTAGCATGAAGAGCTTTAATAAACACATTTACATGTTTAGCCTTTAGCATGAAGAGCTTTAATAAACACATTTACATGTTTAGCCTTTAGCATAAAGAGCTTTAATAAACACATTTACATGTTTAACCTTTAGCATAAAGAGCTTTAATAAACACATTTACATGTTTAGCCTTTAGCATGAAGAGCTTTAATAAACACATTTACATGTTTAACCTTTAGCATAAAGAGCTTTAATAAACACATTTACATGTTTAACCTTTAGCATAAAGAGCTTTAATAAACACATTTACATGTTTAGCCTTTAGCATGAAGAGCTTTAATAAACACATTTACATGTTTAACCTTTAGCATAAAGAGCTTTAATAAACACATTTACATGTTTAACCTTTAGCATAAAGAGCTTTAATAAACACATTTACATGTTTAGCCTTTAGCATAAAGAGCTTTAATAAACACATTTACATGTTTAACCTTTAGCATAAAGAGCTTTAATAAACACATTTACATGTTTAACCTTTAGCATAAAGAGCTTTAATAAACACATTTACATGTTTAGCCTTTAGCATGAAGAGCTTTAATAAACACATTTACATGTTTAACCTTTAGCATAAAGAGCTTTAATAAACACATTTACATGTTTAACCTTTAGCATAAAGAGCTTTAATAAACACATTTACATGTTTAGCCTTTAGCATAAAGAGCTTTAATAAACACATTTACATGTTTAACCTTTAGCATAAAGAGCTTTAATAAACACATTTACATGTTTAGCCTTTAGAATAAAGAGCTTTAATAAACACATTTACATGTTTAACCTTTAGCATAAAGAGCTTTAATAAACACATTTACATGTTTAGCCTTTAGCATGAAGAGCTTTAATAAACACATTTACATGTTTAACCTTTAGCATGAAGAGCTTTAATAAACACATTTACACGTTTAACCTTTAGCATAAAGAGCTTTAATAAACACATTTACATGTTTAACCTTTAGCATAAAGAGCTTTAATAAACACATTTACATGTTTAGCCTTTAGCATGAAGAGCTTTAATAAACACATTTACATGTTTAACCTTTAGCATGAAGAGCTTTAATAAACACATTTACATGTTTAGCCTTTAGCATGAAGAGCTTTAATAAACACATTTACATGTTTAACCTTTAGCATAAAGAGCTTTAATAAACACATTTACATGTTTAACCTTTAGCATAAAGAGCTTTAATAAACACATTTACACATTTAACCTTTAGAATAAAGAGCTTTAATAAACACATTTACATGTTTAACCTTTAGCATAAAGAGCTTTAAACACATTTACACGTGTAACCTTTAGCATAAAGAGCTTTAATAAACACATTTACATGTTTAGCCTTTAGCATGAAGAGCTTTAATAAACACATTTACATGTTTAACCTTTAGAATAAAGAGCTTTAATAAACATATTTATACGTTTAGCCTTAAGCATAAAGAGCTTTAATAAACACATTTACATGTTTAGCCTTTAGCATAAAGAGCTTTAATAAACACATTTACATGTTTAGCCTTTAGCATGAAGAGCTTTAATAAACACATTTACATGTTTAACCTTTAGCATGAAGAGCTTTAATAAACACATTTACATGTTTAGCCTTTAGCATGAAGAGCTTTAATAAACACATTTACACGTTTAACCTTTAGCATAAAGAGCTTTAATAAATACATTTACATGTTTAACCTTTAGCATAAAGAGCTTTAATAAACACATTTACATGTTAACCTTTAGCATAAAGAGCTTTAATAAACACATTTACACATTTAACCTTTAGAATAAAGAGCTTTAATAAACACATTTACACATTTAACCTTTAGAATAAAGAGCTTTAATAAATACATTTACATGTTTAGCCTTTAGCATAAAGAGCTTTAATAAACACATTTACACATTTAACCTTTAGAATAAAGAGCTTTAATAAACACATTTACACATTTAACCTTTAGAATAAAGAGCTTTAATAAACATATTTATACACTTAGCCTTTAGCATAAAGAGCTTTAATAAAAACACGTTTACACATTTAACCTTTAGAATAAAGAGCTTTAATAAACATATTTATACGTTTAGCCTTTAGCATAAAGAGCTTTAATAAAAACTGAAGTTTCAATGCAGAATCGTTGCAATCACTGTAAAGGTTTCTATGAAGGACGGACGATTATAAAATCAACATCGTCGAATAGAAACCGCTCAGACAAGATGTTGAACACAGTTATAGGATGATGCTCATTTCCCTCTCAGGATCTCAAGGTGCTCCGGCAGGCGGGTTAATCAAGTTGTTTTAATCTGGTTGAAAAGCCCGTCGGCAGATTCCTATTATCATGATGAGCTCTCTCTTCTGTTTCAAGTCCCCGCCGTCCTTTGATCGCTCACATCAGAGGACGGAGGCCACTTCCTGTTGCCGAAGGTCACCGATTCATCCGCGTGTCCTTGAGCGGCGCTTCCTGTGCTCTGGATTCCCACTTCCTGTTCTCTGGAGCCCCACTTCCTGTTCTCTGGAGCCCCACTTCCTGTCCTCTGGACCCCCACTTCCTGTCCTCTGGACCCCCACTTCCTGTTCTCTGGAGCCCCACTTCCTGTTCTCTGGAGCCCCACTTCCTGTCCTCTGGACCCCCACTTCCTGTCCTCTGGACCCCCGCTTCTTCTCCTCTGGAGCGCCACTTCCTGTCCTCTGGAGCCCCACTTCTTCTCCTCTGGAGCGCCACTTCCTGTCCTCTGGAGCCCCACTTCTTCTCCTCTGGAGCGCCACTTCCTGTCCTCTGGAGCCCCACTTCTTCTCCTCTGGAGCGCCACTTCCTGTCCTCTGGAGCCCCACTTCTTCTCCTCTGGAGCGCCACTTCCTGTCCTCTGGAGCCCCACTTCTTCTCCTCTGGAGCGCCACTTCCTGTCCTCTGGATTCCCACTTCCTGTTCTCTGGAGCCCCACTTCCTGTTCTCTGGAGCCCTACTTCCTGTCCTCTGGAGCGCCACTTCTTCTCCTCTGGAGCGCCACTTCCTGTCCTCTGGAGCCCCACTTCCTGTCGTCTGGACCTCCACTTCCTGTTCTCTGGACCCCCGCTTCCTGTCGTCTGGACCTCCACTTCCTGTCCTCTGGACCCCCGCTTCCTGTCGTCTGGACCTCCACTTCCTGTTCTCTGGACCCCCGCTTCCTGTCGTCTGGACCTCCACTTCCTGTCCTCTGGACCCCCGCTTCCTGTCGTCTGGACCTCCACTTCCTGTTCTCTGGACCCCCGCTTCCTGTCGTCTGGACCTCCACTTCCTGTCCTCTGGACCCCCGCTTCCTGTCGTCTGGACCTCCACTTCCTGTTGTCTGAAGCGCCGCTTCCTGTCGTCTGGACCTCCACTTCCTGTCCTCTGGACCCCCGCTTCCTGTCGTCTGGACCTCCACTTCCTGTTGTCTGAAGCCCCGCTTCCTGTCGTCTGGACCCCCACTTCCTGTCCTCTGGAGCCCCACTTCCTGTCCTCTGGACCCCCACTTCCTGTTCTCTGTAGCCCCACTTCCTTCCAACTTTGTATTCATTTCCAGTTCAAGTGCTTTGATTTATTTTATATTTTCATGAGTCTGAAACATTGATTATTGATTGATAGAGAATCCTGATAATTCAGGCTATTTGTTTATGTTATTATCTGTTTTACATCATCGTAAAGAAATAAAAAGTTATCTTGAAGAGAAACTCGAACAGAAACAGACTCCATTGACAGAAACAGATGCACACCAGTAATCCCAGCAGCTTCTCCCAGTCTGAAGCCTCGCTGCTCGGACCAGCTCAGCTCAGCCAGATGGTGTTGTGGTGGTGAGGATCTGTGTGTGTGTGTGTGTGTGTGTGTGTGTGTGTGTGTGTGTGTGTGTGTGTGTGTGTGTGTGTGTGTGTGTGTGTGGGGGGGGGGGATTAGCTCTTAGGAGGACAAAGACAGAGAGAGAAGGTGATCGTCATCTCTTTTCTGTCACGTCTTCTACTCATAAATAAATCATACATAGAGGAGGTGTTTCCTGATGAAACGTTCTCATGAAGGACATCGTGAAACCTCAAGGTGGCGCTAAACGCTGCTCCTCCTCCGGCTGACGGTTGTGATCGTCGCTCTCTTCTGGGTTTGTGGAGTCTCAGAAATTCAGAAAGACGTGAGAAAGAAACAGCAGGAAGAGATAGAACTGACTGAGAGAAACACAACTACTACCACGACAACAGAAGAGACACAAAGACACACAAAGAGACACCAAACGACAACAGAAGAGACACAAAGACACACAAAGAGACACCAAACGACAACAGAAGAGACACAAAGAGACAAAGAGACACCAAACGACAACAGAAGAGACACAAAGAGACACCAAACAACAACAGAAGAGACACAAAGAGACACCAAACGACAACAGAAGAGACACAAAGAGACACCAAACGACAACAGAAGAGATACAAAGACACACAAAGAGACACAAAGAGACACGAAGAGACAAAGAGACACAAAGAACTACAAAGAGACACAAAAAGACAAAGTCACAACACAAAGAGACACAAAGCACTACAAAGAGACACAAAGAATCAGAATCAGAATCAGAATCAGAATCAGCTTTAATGGCCATGTAAATTTTCACATACATGGAATTTGACTCCGGTTTCACTGGCTCTCGTACTTTTTTTCACAAAGAACTACAAAGAGACACAAAGAACTACAAAGAGACACAAAGAGACACAAAGAGACACAAAGAACTACAAAGAGACACAAAGAGACACAAAAAGACAACAAAGAACTACAAAGAGACACAAAGTAACAACACAAAGAGACACAAACAACTACAAACAACAACAAAGAGACACAAAGCAACAACACGAAGAGACACAAACAACTACAAACAACTACAAAGAGACACAAAGTAACAACACAAAGAGACACAAACAACTACAAACAACAACAAAGAGACACAAAGCAACAACACAAAGAGACACAAACAACTACAAACAACAACAAAGAGACACAAAGCAACAACACAAAGAGACACAAACAACTACAAAGAACTACAAAGAGACACAAAAACACACAAAGCCACAACACAAAGAGACACAAACAACTACAAACAACTACAAAGAGACACAAAGTAACAACACAAAGAGACACAAACAACTACAAACAACAACAAAGAGACACAAAGCAACAACACAAAGAGACACAAACAACTACAAACAACAACAAAGAGACACAAAGCAACAACACAAAGAGACACAAACAACTACAAACAACAACAAAGAGACACAAAGCAACAACACAAAGAGACACAAACAACTACAAAGAACTACAAAGAGACACAAAGTAACAACACAAAGAGACACAAACAACTACAAAGAACTACAAAGAGACACAAAAACACACAAAGCAACAACACAAAGAGACACAAACAACTACAAAGAACTACAAAGAGACACAAAGCAACAACACAAAGAGACACAAACAACTACAAAGAACTACAAAGAGACACAAAGCAACAACACAAAGAGACACAAACAACTACAAAGAACTACAAAGAGACACAAAAACACACAAAGCCACAACACAAAGAGACACAAACAACTACAAACAACTACAAAGAGACACAAAGCAACAACACAAAGAGACACAAAGCAACAACACAAAGAGGCCCCTGTGTCGTAGGGGAGGGGCCCATTGTTGCATGATTAGCTGCTACTAGCATCACACACCTGAGTCTCCAGTGTAATTGTCTGCAGTGGAGTTGCATTGTGGGTAACGTCTGCTGACGGATTCATTAACGACTAACGAGCTGAAGAGTCTCTGACGACAGGAAGTGGAGCGGCAAGGTACCAGCTCACGATGGGGTTCTAACCCCCGGCCTCAGTGTACTGTGTGTACTGTGTGTACTGTGTGTATTGTGTGTACTGTGTGTATTGTGTACTGTGTGTATTGTGTACTGTGTGTTTTGTGTATTGTGTGTACTGTGTCCGATCAGCAGAGGAGGAAGTGGGCCATCAGGTAGGCGTGTGGCGAGGATCCAGGATCCTCTGATCCGATGGGGGGAGAGTGAGGGATTATGGGATTAGAGGCGACATGAGACGGTTTCTATGACGCGTAACGTCTCACTGTGCTGTGGTTGTCCGTCTGTTTTCCACCATTTTTGTAGTTTATTGCGTGACATTAACAGCAAAGCGTAGTCCTGAAGTCATCAGTTTTAAAACACAGTCTTCTGGGATTTCACCGGGGATTTGTATAAAAATAAAATTGCAGAAATGCAGATTTTATTTGCAAAATGGCAAAATATGCTTTTTGTGTAAGAATGTCACGTTTCTGACTAAAAGGTCTCGTGCATCTTCTCTCTTAAACAAACTGTCCTCCTCACCTCAAGGTTGCAGGTTCAACTCCTCTGGATGGAGCGGGTTGATCGTGTTGCTTCATGTTTCTGATACGAAGGGGAACGTTGTGGTTTAAATACCTGGAATGAAAGTATATTATTCGTATTAAAAGCCCTTTCCTGTTCTCCTAATAAATATTGATGTCCCAATAATATTAGTTGTATATATATAGTTGAAGACTTCTAAACGGCAGTCTCATGGTGCCTTGAATTTATTATTTTTTAAGAGAATTGAATCAATTGAGTCATTTTAAAGACTTAAAAAAAAGATGAGACTTTTTGCTCAAGTCTAATAGAAGAAATTGTTTTGCTTATTGATTATTGTCATCTTTAACACATGAACGTGGATATGGATCAGAGAAGGTTACATGAAGAACTGCTGCCCTCTGGTGGTGAATCATGAGCATTACAAACTGATTTATAGTTCTTTATTCGGCTGTTTCTCCCTCAGACTCTCTCTTTTCTCAGTTTCTTCCTCCTCTTTATTCCTTTCCTCGTTTCCTTTCCTCACTCCAGATGAATCGGGTTTGCCATCAAAAGGTCAGAGGTCAGCAGCAGCTCTTTGATTGTAGAAACAGAAAGGCTGAAGCTCCTGTGTTACGGTTAAACCGGCTGCCAGCGGATGACTCAGCGGCTGGCAGAACCGTCTGTTGCCGGGGAGCCGCTCGGCTCGGGGCCCCCGGGGGCCGTTTGGGGACGCCGTCTCCCGGGAGACGAAGAAGAAGCTGAAAGAGACAAAGAAAGAAAAATATTCTGTCTGACCGCAGCCTGTTGTGTTGGAGTTTTCTTTTATATGAATACACGACTAAAAATAACAATAACATCATTCAATTAAGAGAGAGATATTAAAATCATTAAATTAAGAAACATATATTAAAAACATTAAATTAAGAGAGAGATATTAAAACATTAAATTAAGAAACATATATTAAAAACATTAAATTAAGAGAGAGATATTAAAACATTAAATTAAGAAACATATATTAAAAACATTAAATTAAGAGAGAGATATTAAAATCATTAAATTAAGAGATATATATTTAAAAACGTTAAATTAAGAGATACATAGTAAAAAAAAAAGGCAAAATTATAGAATAATATTGAATATGTTTTTCTTTCATACACAAAAACAATGAGGTGTCCCTGCTGATGTTTACTGAGCAGACAAACAGAAGTCAGAGCGATGGATGAAGAGGAGGGAGAGAGAGAGAGGGAGAGAGAGGAAGAGAGAGAGGAAGAGAGAGAGAGAGAGAGAGAGAGAGAGAGAGAGAGAGAGAGACAGAAACAGGGTTTCTCCTCACAGAGTCTCAGTGTTTGAGGAACTGGGAGGCGGCTGGTCGGCCGGTCGGCCGGTCGGCTGGTCGTCTGGTCGGCTGGTCGTCCCGTGAGGAGACAAAGACTCATCTATCAGGTCAGGAACGCTCCGGAGGTCAAAGGTCACGGAGCACAATGTGCAGATCTTTCATATCAACTTCACAAGATATGTCAGAAAATGTCAGAACCTCATGCATTAATATTTATATTTAATCTTTCAGCATAACCTCATGTTATCATCTTTATATTTAAGAATATTTCAGCATAACCTCATGTTATCATCTTTATATTTAAGAATATTTCAGCATAACTTCATGTTATCATCTTTATATTTAAGAATATTTCAGCATAACCTCATGTTATCATCTTTATATTTAAGAATCTTTCAGCATAACTTCATGTGATCTTTATATTTAAGAATCTTTCAGCAGAACTTCATGTCCGTCTGTATCTCTAGGAGAGAACCCAGTGCATTCTGGGAATACTTCTTCTCTAAAGGCTTGTTTACAGCATGTTGGGAGTAGAAAACTGGCACCGGGACGCCTCCACTTGAGCAGTGTGTGTGTGTGTGTGTGTGTGTGTCTGTGTGTGTGTGTGTGTCTGTGTGTGTGTGTGTGTGTGTGTAGATGCTTCATTAACATGCACGGCCAGCCGCTTCCTCTGAAACGGGCCTTTGTCAGGCTGCAGAACCTCAGTGGAGCAGCATAACCGGATCAGACGGCGCCGTGTGATGACCGGCGGCAGCCTCAGTACCATGTAGTACCCTTTAGTACCCTGTAGTACCCTTTAGTACCCTGTAGTACCCTTTAGTACCCTGTAGTACCATGTAGTACCCTGTAGTACCCTTTAGTACCCTGTAGTACCATGTAGTACCCTTTAGTACCCTTTAGTATCCTTTAGTACCATGTAGTACCCTTTAGTACCCTGTAGTACCATGTAGTACCCTTTAGTACCCTTTAGTATCCTTTAGTACCATGTAGTACCCTGTAGTACCCTTTAGTACCCTTTAGTACCCTGTAGTACCATGTAGTACCCTTTAGTACCCTGTAGTACCATGTAGTACCCTTTAGTACCCTTTAGTACCCTGTAGTACCATGTAGTACCCTTTAGTACCCTTTAGTATCCTTTAGTACCATGTAGTACCCTTTAGTGCCCTTTAGTACCCTTTAGTACCCTGTAGTACCATGTAGTACCCTTTAGTACCCTTTAGTACCCTGTAGTACCATGTAGTACCCTTTAGTACCCTTTAGTATCATTTAGTACCATGTAGTACCCTTTAGTACCCTTTAGTATCCTTTAGTACCATGTAGTACCCTTTAGTACCCTTTAGTACCCTTCAGTACCATGTAGTACCCTTTAGTACCCTTTAGTATCCTTTAGTACCCTTTAGTACCATGTAGTATCCTTTAGTACCCTTTAGTATCCTTTAGTACCCTTTAGTATCCTTTAGTACCCTTTAGTACCATGTAGTATCCTTTAGTACCCTTTAGTACCATGTAGTACCCTTTAATATCCTTTAGTACCATGTAGTACCCTTTAGTACCCTTTAGTACCCTTTAGTATCCTTTAGTACCATGTAGTACCCTTTAGTGCCCTTTAGTACCATGTAGTACCCTTTAGTACCCTTTAGTACCCTGTAGTACCATGTAGTACCCTTTAGTACCCTTTAGTATCCTTTAGTACCATGTAGTACCCTTTAGTGCCCTTTAGTACCCTGTAGTACCATGTAGTACCCTTTAGTACCCTTTAGTATCCTTTAGTACCATGTAGTACCCTTTAGTGCCCTTTAGTATCCTTTAGTACCATGTAGTACCCTTTAGTATCATTTAGTACCATGTAGTACCCTTTAGTACCCTTTAGTATCCTTTAGTACCCTTTAGTACCCTTCAGTACCATGTAGTACCCTTTAGTACCCTTTAGTATCCTTTAGTACCCTTTAGTACCATGTAGTATCCTTTAGTACCCTTTAGTATCCTTTAGTACCCTTTAGTACCATGTAGTATCCTTTAGTACACTTTAGTACCATGTAGTACCCTTTAATATCTTTTAGTACCATGTAGTACCCTTTAGTATCCTTTAGTACCATGTAGTACCCTGTAGTACTCTTTAGTATCCTTTAGTACCCTTCAGTACCATGTAGTACCCTTTAGTACTCTTTAGTATCCTGTTGTACCCTTTAGTACCATGTAGTATCCTTTAGTACCCTTTAGTATCCTTTTGTACCCTTTAGTACCATGTAGTACCCTTTAGTACCCTTTAGTATCCTTTAGTACCCTTCAGTACCATGTAGTACCCTTTAGTACCATGTAGTATCCTTTAGTACCCTTAGTATCCTTTTGTACCCTTTAGTACCATGTAGTAGCCTTTAGTACTCTTTAGTATCCTTTAGTACCCTTCAGTGCCATGTAGTACCCTTTAGTATCCTTTAGTATCCTTTAGTACCATGTAGTACCCTTTAGTACCTTTTAGTACCCTTTAGTACCCTTTAGTACCTTTTAGTACCCTTCAGTATCATTTTAGTACCCTCAGTACCATTTAGTACCTCAGTACCCTTTAATACCCTTAGTACCCTTTAGTACCCTTAGTATCATTTAGTACCCTTTAGTACCTCAGTATCCTTTAGCACCCTTTAGTACCATTTAGTACCCTTTAGTACCTCAGTACCCTTTAGTACCTCAGTACCCTTTAATACCCTTAGTACCCTTTAGTACCCTTAGTACCCTTTAGTACCTCAGTATCCTTTAGTACCATTTAGTACCCTTTAGTACCCTTAGTACCCTTTAGTACCCTTAGTACCCTTTAGTACCTCAGTACCCTTTAGTACCCTTAGTAACCTTAGTACCCTTTAGTACCTCAGTATCCTCAGTACCCTTTAGTACCATTTAGTACCCTTTAGTACCATTTAGTACCCTTTAGTACCTCAGTACCCTTTAGTACCCTTAGTATCCTCAGTACCCTTTAGTACCATTTAGTACCCTTTAGTACCCTTAGTATCCTCAGTACCCTTTAGTACCCTTAGTACCCTTTAGTACCTCAGTACCCTTTAGTACCCTTTAGTACCCTTAGTATCCTCAGTACCCTTTAGTACCCTTAGTATCCTCAGTACCCTTTAGTACCATTTAGTACCCTTTAGTACCCTTAGTATCCTCAGTACCCTTTAGTACCCTTAGTACCCTTTAGTACCTCAGTACCCTTTAGTAACCTTAGTATCCTTTAGTACCCTTTAGTACCTTAGTATCCTCAGTACCCTTTAGTACCATTTAGTACCCTTTAGTACCCTTAGTATCCTCAGTACCCTTTAGTACCCTTAGTACCCTTTAGTACCTCAGTACCCTTTAGTACCATTTAGTACCCTTTAGTACCCTTAGTATCCTCAGTACCCTTTAGTACCCTTAGTACCCTTTAGTACCTCAGTACCCTTTAGTACCCTTAGTATCCTCAGTACCTTTTAGTTTAGTAAATATATCTCTGAAGGTCTGAAGTGTGACACGTTGTTATAAACACAAGTAATTAAAAGCAATACTTGGAGTATTGTGTGTAGTTTCATGACATTACACGTCTTATATTTAATCATTATCACCATTTCTCTGAATAATCTTCAGGTAAATAAAGCTCTCCAGATAAATCAGGTACAATAAGTGTTTCAAGTGTCTCTCTTAATCGCGGTAGAGTTTGATGTACTTGTACTTCTTAAAGTCCAGTAAGGAGTAGAGAGACGCAGTGAGACGCTGAGAGGAAAGCTGCAGGATTTGGTTTTACATTCAATACAAAGACAGAAACTAATATATTTATTTCATGAAGTTTTATCTGTAAAATCATTACAACGTTTTTTAGTGGAACTATTTTCTCTTAAAAGTCACTTGTAAAACTTTCAAAGTGTCTTTTATGAGTATTTGAAGTCATTAAGGCGATACTGTGCATCCCAGTCAGGCTGAGTGACTCTGGGTTATGTTCAGTCACATGACTGCAGTGGAGCGAGGGGAGGTGGACACTCGGGATTGGTCGGCGGTCTGCATGACCCCGCCTCCCCCACCCAGCACCCCACCAGCACCCCACCAGCACCCCACCAGCACCCCACCACACCCTCCAGCAGCCGGCTGCAGTATAAAGCGGCTCCGTCCTCGTCCTCCTTCAGCCGGCTGAACTCCCTCTGAGGTAAGATCTCACTTATATCTAAAAAGGCATCATCTTATGAAATATCAGAATCAGAACCATTTACTGCCGTGTATGTTTCCACGTACATGGATGTGTCCTGGCGGGAGCTGCATCACTTTTAACATTTAACAATAAACATAAAACTGAGTGCAGGGAGCATGAATATTTACAATTGGGTCTACAGTAGAATATTAAGAAAGTTAAAATAAAGAGTTATGTGTATTTAAATATGCGGTGGAGGGATGAGCTCATGTTCAGAAGCGTGAACATAAAGCCAGGTTCTAATTATTGATTCATTTTGTTGACATATTAGATTCAAAGGTTTTTGCAGAATGATTTTTTATTATCTTCTTGAATCATTTCATAAATCAGTAAATTCTGTTAACAGCTTTAAATTAATCTATTTCCATCATGTTTCTATTAATACATGTAGAATAAATGAGGCTGAGTGAACAAACCTCTGCATGAAGATTCAGAATATATTTATGAATGGAAGAGGAAAGTTTGGTGCATAAAGCTGCTGAATGAGATTTATGATCAGAGTCATAAATAAAACTAATATCTATCAGCATGTTTATATACAATATCTATCAGCATGTTTATATACAATATCTATCAGCATGTTTATATACAATATCTATCAGCATGTTTATATACAATATCTATCGGCATGTTTATATACAATATCTACCAGCATGTTTATATACAATATCTATCAGCATGTTTATATACAATATCTATCAGCATGTTTATATACAATATCTATCGGCATGTTTATATACAATATCTATCAGCATGTTTATATACAATATCTATCAGCATGTTTATATACAATATCTATCAGCATGACACTTCATTGCTGACATGAGACAAGTCTGCTTTTATTAAGTTTTATGAAATGTTATGTTTAAATATGCACATCAGGCCTTATATAACAAACAGCTGAATATGTATTCTGGATGTTTCCTCTCGTCTGACGCGTTATGTTCTGTTAACATGAAGAAGAAGAAGACGAAGACGAAGACGAAGATGAGCGACCTGGAGAGCTCGATGGCGACCATCATCGCCGTGTTCCAGAAGTATTCGGAGCGAGAAGGAGACAAACACAAGCTGAAGAAGAGCGAGCTGAAGCAGCTGCTGCAGGACGAGCTGCCGGAGCTGCTGGAGGTGAACACTCATGTATTCATATCTCATGTGATGAATAATGATGAAACATTCATGTATTCATATCTCTGTAACTGAATTGTGATGGAACAATTACTAACTTTAGTTAAACATACAAGTGTGAGCATGAAAATGTACCCAAAGTACCACTATAAGTACTCCTTATGCAGAATGATGCGTTCTATTGTGTTCATCACTTTAATGTTTTATTACTTTATGTATCTTGATCTATAATATATTTGCTGTTGACTTTTTGCTGTTTTCTGTCTTTTTATTAGAAACTTCTTACTTTTTGCTATTTTATGAAGTCTGTTTTGATCTTTTTTATTAGAATTTTTTATGTTGTTTTTAACTTTTTGCTATTTTGTTTTTAAGTCTGTTTTTGATCTTTTTTATTAAAAAATTCTTTGTAATTAATTAACTCTTTGGTCCTTTTTAAGTCTGTTTTGGGTCTTTTTTATTAGAATTTGTTATATTGTTTTTAACTGTTTTTTTTTTGCCAGGACTTGCTAAAGAATATAGATTTCAAATCCTCGTATCCTGGATAAATAACGGTTAAATCAAAGAATGCATAAGTGCATTACATATTTAGTGATGCTTATTAAAGCTCTGGTGACCTGCAGCACGTGAGGGACGCGGCCGGCCTGGACCGCCTGATGGAGAGCCTGGACCAGGACGGCGACGCCGAGTGCGACTTCCAGGAGTTCATGACGTTCGTCTCCGTGGTTACGGTCTGTTGCCACGACTTCTTCCACCGCGAGGACGAGTGAGGGGAACGCTGCCGGAAATTAAGACGCAGAAGAAGAAGCAGCAGCAGCGCTTTGGTTCAATGTTCTTTTCTATCGGAGTCTAACGTCTTCAACTCGGCTTTTACAAAACTAGCCACTGATTTATAATCACTTTAACCACATGTTCACTCAGACGCCTCGCTGCGACGTGTTGCTGCAAATGTTTTTGTACTTTTCTGAATTCAGCATCATTTTTGCATGATTTTGGCTCCCGAGTACTGCAAACCACCGATCAATAATTTTAGGTTTGTTGACAGGTAAAGTTGAAAAAATTCAGAATATTATGGAGAGGAATGTGTTTCCTCGTGGATTACGGTTTTAAATATGTGTTTGTACTGTAAATTGGGTTAAAAACTTCTAAAAACCATCAAGATTTGGCTTTAAATAAGTGGGATTGATGCTTTATTTAAGCTACAAACGTTTATTTAAATACGTCAACAAATAACCTTTTGATTTGTGACACATCAAAAAACGACAAAATCTACGAGAATTATTTTTAATTTAAATGACCTTTTTCTTTGTTAGAGCTTGTGCCCGTAGGTTCTCCGTCACTTTAAACTTTAATTGCGGAGTCAAGACTTTAATGACTATCACATATCTTGTCCTTGGCTCGTAAAAGTTTAAAATGTATAAAATCTAGTTGACTATCAAACATATAACTTATAGAAACGTTGGCTACTAAAATGTTAGAATGTGTTTTCTCGCTACAAAGAGTCGTGTCGTAAACGAGTGTTTCTTCTTCCTGGAGACGATGAAGACGATGAAGACGAGCAACTCAAACTAAAACAGTTTCAGTCGTAATTCATGTCGCCGGCTGCGAAAATAATCATGAAATGTTGAGATGTTCGAGCTGCCAGAATAACGACAGAATAGTTTAGTACATATGAATAGTTTATGAATAGTTTGGGAATCAAAATGTTTATCAAAGCAGATGGAACTGAGTTTTTATGATGAAATGAATTAAACGATCAGCGAGTGACTCTTGAGTTTGAGGTGTTTTTATTTATGATGTTTGTTTTCTCCTAAAATTCTGCAAACATGCATTTTTTTTCAATGAATTATGTCTTCTTTCAATAAATGCTAAATGTTCATATTGTGGCAACCCGGGGGAGGTGGAGGCAAGATTCAACAATAAAATAGAGACTCAGAGACATTAGTACGTGAACAAAAAGTGTCCTTTAATAAACAGGTTTGGGGTTAAACTCAAAAGATTCCTCCCGGTCGGGTCTTCGGTCTCACGAGCAGCTCCTCTGCTCTGTGGGCCGATCAGAGGAGAGAAGGTTAGGACACGGTTACCTCCTCTCCTGGGGTTCAGGGGCTCCTCTCCTGGGGTTCAGGGGACCCTCTCCTGGGGTTCAGGGGACCCTCTCCTGGGGTTCAGGGGCTCCTCTCCTGGGGTTCAGGGGCTCCTCTCCTGGGGTTCAGGGGACCCTCTCCTGGGGTTCAGGGGCTCCTCTCCTGGGGTTCAGGGGCTCCTCTCCTGGGGTTCAGGGGACCCTCTCCTGGGGTTCAGGGGCTCCTCTCCTGGGGTTCAGGGGACCCTCTCCTGGGGTTCAGGGGACCCTCTCCTGGGGTTCAGGGGCTCCTCTCCTGGGGTTCAGGGGCTCCTCTCCTGGGGTTCAGGGGACCCTCTCCTGGGGTTCAGGGGCTCCTCTCCTGGGGTTCAGGGGACCCTCTCCTGGGGTTCAGGGGCTCCTCTCCTGGGGTTCAGGGGCTCCTCTCCTGGGGTTCAGGGGACCCTCTCCTGGGGTTCAGGGGCTCCTCTCCTGGGGTTCAGGGGCTCCTCTCCTGGGGTTCAGGGGACCCTCTCCTGGGGTTCAGGGGACCCTCCTGTCCAGTCTGTATTTTTTATGTAGAAACTTTTATGCAGAAACTTTTATGTAGAAACTTTTATGTAGAAACTTTTATGCAGAAACTTTTATGTAGAAACTTTTATGTAGAAACTTTTATGTAGAAACTTTTATGTAGAAACTTTTAACAGAAACATTTTAACAGAAACCTATTAACAGAAACTTTTTAACAGAAACTTTTTAACAGAAACTTTTATGCAGAAACAATCTTGCAGATTTCTGATGATGGGTTTTGGTCTTTGAAAGTATCAGGATATAAAAACTATTCTGGTTCATTAATGAAAGCTCACTCGACTTCTCGTGTCTCACGTGGGCCTTCAGTCCTTTTGGGAGTTGGGAGAATGAAAAACAGCCACATATTAAAAACAATAACCATCACACTCTTTGTGGTTGTCCTGATGCATTCTGGGAAATGCAGGAAGCACAAACTGCTGCAGCCAAAGCATGAGGAGAGGTTAATAAACAGGATGACGTCAGCTGCACGGCTTCATCTGAGGCTGAGCATCAGAGGGGCGGAGTCAGCCTCGTGATTGGCCGGAGCAGGAACAGCTCTCGACCCTGGGGAGCGACAACACACCCATCTGTGTGTGTGTGTGTGTGTGTGTGTGTGTGTGTGTGTGTGTGTGTGTGTGTGTGTGTGTGTGTGTGTGTGTGTGTGTGTGTGTGTGTGTGTGTGTGTGTGTGTGTGTTGGTCAGCATATGCTCTGTTGTGTTTCTTCTTCTTCTCAGAACTGGTGAGTTTCTCGTTTGTTTTTTAACCTTTTTATGAATTATTGTGTGTTTTATTTGTTTAAAGCAACAGAACATCTTGTGCTCGCGTCTCAAAAACATCAAGAAAAGCTCGATGAGACCAAAGAGGAACGTTTATGAGAATAACATCTGATTAAAATGAGCTCAATGCTGCAGCTCAGAGATAAACTCTGAGTTCAGCGTGTGAGACGCGTACTTTATGAAGTTTATTAGGAGAGAAACATGTACTTTATGAAGTTTATTAGGAGAGAAACATGTACTTTATTAAGTTTATTAGGAGAAACACGTACTTTATGAAGTTTATTAAGAGAGAAACATGTACTTTATGAAGTTTATTAGGAGAAACATGTACTTTATGAAGTTTATTAGGAGAGAAACATGTACTTTATGAAGTTTATTAGGAGAAACACATACTTTATGAAGTTTATTAGGAGAGAAACATGTACTTTATGAAGTTTATTAGGAGAGAAACATGTACTTTATTAAGTTTATTAGGAGAAACACGTACTTTATGAAGTTTATTAGGAGAGAAACACGTACTTTATGAAGTTTATTAAGAGAGAAACACGTACTTTATGAAGTTTATTAAGAGAGAAACACGTACTTTATGAAGTTTATTAAGAGAGAAACACGTACTTTATGAAGTTTATTAAGAGAGAAACACATACTTTATGAAGTTTATTAAGAGAGAAACACGTACTTTATGAAGTTCTGAGTGATATTAAACACAGGGAAATTGAATGGACATAAACTATGAATCACACTTCAAATGTGTATTACTTTTAACAGTTATGAGAAAGTTATTTATGTTCATGAATTTGTTGGATTCTGCTAAATCAGCTTTTTGTGAAAAGAATCCTTCTTAACTTTTATGAATATTTGATAATATCTTTTTCTTTCTGCTCAGGTCGACGTCATCATGTACAATTTAAAGGTCTCAAGTGCTGCTCCTCCTCCTCCTACTACCGATCCTCCTACTCATCTTCCTCCTACTCATCTTCCTCCTACTACCGATCCTCCTACTCATCTTCCTCCTACTCCTCCTCATCTTCCTACTACTCCTCCTACTCATCTTCCTCCTACTCCTCATCTTCCTACTATTCCTCCTACTCCTCATCTTCCTACTATTCCTCCTACTCATCTTCCTACTACTCCTCATCTTCCTACTACTCCTCCTACTCCTGCTCTTCTTCCTATTCCTACTCCTGCTCTCTTTCCTACTACTCCTCCTGCTCTTCTTCCTGCTCCTCCTGCTACTCCTGCTACTGCTACTGCTGCTCCTGCTGCTCCTTCTTCTCTCCCTCCTCTTCCTCCTGCTCCTTCTCCTCCTCCTCCTCCTCTCGATGATGTGAACATCACGGTGGTGAATGGTACGTGGTACTTGTACATCAACGAGATGATAAACCTCTATGTTGGTAACCATATACTGCATTGTTAAAACTAGAAAGTACTCAGATCTAGTAGAAAACGCTCTGTAAAAATAGTCCTATTCAGTATAAAAGTATTATCAGTATAATGTACTTAAAGTATTATCAGTCACTGTACTACCTTTCATACTTTAAGTACATCGTGATAGTACTTTTACTTGTAACGGAGTACTTGGTTGATGTTGCATACTTTGTAAAGGTACTTTGTCCAGACGGTAAAGTTTGACTCACACACTGTGTGTGTGTGTGTGTGTGTGTGTGTGTGTGTGTGTCTTATCAGCATGAAGGAGTGAGTGTGACGCCTTCAGGGTCTGTCCCCACGGAGATAAGGCCGTTCTTTACTTTATTTAATATCTCAGAGGGAAATATTCAACTGTTTTGGTCTTTTATCGTTTCTTATCGTTTCTTTTTTTCCTTGTCGTTACCAGTCGTTACTAGTCGTTACCAGTCGTTACCAGTCGTTACCAGTCGTTACCAGTCGTTACCAGTCGTTACTAGTCGTTACTAGTCGTTACTAGTCGTTACCAGTCGTTACCAGTCGTTACCAGTCGTTACCAGTCGTTACTAGTCGTTACTAGTCGTTACCAGTCGTTACCAGTCGTTACCAGTCGTTACCAGTCGTTACCAGTCGTTACCAGTCGTTACCAGTCGTTACTAGTCGTTACCAGTCGTTACTAGTCGTTACCAGTCGTTACCAGTCGTTACTAGTCGTTACCAGTCGTTACTAATCGTTACTAGTCGTTACTAGTCGTTACTAATCGTTACCAGTCGTTACTAGTCGTTACCAGTCGTTACTAATCGTTACTAGTCGTTACTAGTCGTTACTAGTCGTTACTAGTCGTTACCAGTCGTTACTAGTCGTTACTAGTCGTTACTAGTCGTTACCAGTCGTTACTAGTCGTTACTAGTCGTTACTAGTCGTTACTAGTCGTTACTAGTCGTTACCAGTCGTTACTAGTCGTTACCAGTCGTTACTAGTCGTTACTAGTCGTTACTAGTCGTTACCAGTCGTTACCAGTCGTTACTAGTCGTTACTAGTCGTTACTAGTCGTTACTAATCGTTACCAGTCGTTACTAGTCGTTACCAGTCGTTACTAATCGTTACTAGTCGTTACTAATCGTTACCAGTCGTTACCAGTCGTTACCAGTCGTTACCAGTCGTTACCAGTCGTTACCAGTCGTTACCAGTCGTTACTAGTCGTTACCAGTCGTTACTAGTCGTTACCAGTCGTTACCAGTCGTTACTAGTCGTTACCAGTCGTTACTAATCGTTACTAGTCGTTACTAGTCGTTACTAATCGTTACCAGTCGTTACTAGTCGTTACCAGTCGTTACTAATCGTTACTAGTCGTTACTAGTCGTTACTAGTCGTTACTAGTCGTTACCAGTCGTTACTAGTCGTTACTAGTCGTTACTAGTCGTTACCAGTCGTTACTAGTCGTTACTAGTCGTTACTAGTCGTTACTAGTCGTTACTAGTCGTTACCAGTCGTTACTAGTCGTTACCAGTCGTTACTAGTCGTTACTAGTCGTTACTAGTCGTTACCAGTCGTTACCAGTCGTTACTAGTCGTTACTAGTCGTTACTAGTCGTTACTAATCGTTACCAGTCGTTACTAGTCGTTACCAGTCGTTACTAATCGTTACTAGTCGTTACTAATCGTTACCAGTCGTTACTAGTCGTTACCAGTCGTTACCAGTCGTTACCAGTCGTTACCAGTCGTTACTAGTCGTTACCAGTCGTTACCAGTCGTTACCAGTCGTTACTAGTCGTTACCAGTCGTTACTAGTCGTTACCAGTCGTTACTAGTCGTTACTAATCGTTACTAGTCGTTACTAGTCGTTACCAGTCGTTACCAGTCGTTACCAGTCGTTACTAGTCGTTACCAGTCGTTACTAATCGTTACCAGTCGTTACTAATCGTTACCAGTCGTTACTAGTCGTTACCAGTCGTTACTAGTCGTTACTAATCGTTACTAGTCGTTACTAGTCGTTACCAGTCGTTACCAGTCGTTACCAGTCGTTACTAGTCGTTACCAGTCGTTACTAATCGTTACCAGTCGTTACTAATCGTTACCAGTCGTTACTAATCGTTACTAGTCGTTACTAGTCGTTACCAGTCGTTACCAGTCGTAACCAGTCGTTACTAATCGTTACCAGTCGTTACTAATCGTTACCAGTCGTTACTAGTCGTTACCAGTCGTTACCAGTCGTTACCAGTCGTTACTAATCGTTACCAGTCGTTACTAATCGTTACCAGTCGTTACCAGTCGTTACTAGTCGTTACCAGTCGTTACCAGTCGTTACCAGTCGTTACTAGTCGTTACCAGTCGTTACCAGTCGTTACCAGTCGTTACCAGTCGTTACCAGTCGTTACCAGTCGTTACTAGTCGTTACCAGTCGTTACTAGTCGTTACCAGTCGTTACTAATCGTTACCAGTCGTTACTAATCGTTACCAGTCGTTACCAGTCGTTACTAGTCGTTACCAGTCGTTACCAGTCGTTACCAGTCGTTACTAGTCGTTACCAGTCGTTACCAGTCGTTACCAGTCGTTACTAGTCGTTACCAGTCGTTACCAGTCGTTACCAGTCGTTACTAGTCGTTACCAGTCGTTACCAGTCGTTACCAGTCGTTACTAGTCGTTACCAGTCGTTACTAGCCGTTACCAGTCGTTACTAGTCGTTACCAGTCGTTACTAATCGTTACCAGTCGTTACTAGTCGTTACTAATCGTTACTAGTCGTTACTAGTCGTTACCAGTCGTTACCAGTCGTTACCAGTCGTTACTAGTCGTTACCAGTCGTTACTAGTCGTTACCAGTCGTTACCAGTCGTTACTAGTCGTTACCAGTCGTTACTAATCGTTACTAGTCGTTACTAGTCGTTACCAGTCGTTACTAGTCGTTACTAATCGTTACTAGTCGTTACCAGTCGTTACTAATCGTTACTAGTCGTTACCAGTCGTTACCAGTCGTTACCAGTCGTTACTAGTCGTTACCAGTCGTTACTAGTCGTTACCAGTCGTTACTAATCGTTACCAGTCGTTACTAATCGTTACCAGTCGTTACCAGTCGTTACTAGTCGTTACCAGTCGTTACCAGTCGTTACCAGTCGTTACTAGTCGTTACCAGTCGTTACCAGTCGTTACCAGTCGTTACTAGTCGTTACCAGTCGTTACCAGTCGTTACCAGTCGTTACCAGTCGTTACTAGTCGTTACCAGTCGTTACCAGTCGTTACCAGTCGTTACTAGTCGTTACCAGTCGTTACCAGTCGTTACCAGTCGTTACTAGTCGTTACCAGTCGTTACTAGCCGTTACCAGTCGTTACTAGTCGTTACCAGTCGTTACTAATCGTTACCAGTCGTTACTAGTCGTTACTAATCGTTACTAGTCGTTACTAGTCGTTACCAGTCGTTACCAGTCGTTACCAGTCGTTACTAGTCGTTACCAGTCGTTACTAGTCGTTACCAGTCGTTACCAGTCGTTACTAGTCGTTACCAGTCGTTACTAATCGTTACTAGTCGTTACCAGTCGTTACTAGTCGTTACTAATCGTTACTAGTCGTTACTAGTCGTTACCAGTCGTTACCAGTCGTTACTAGTCGTTACTAATCGTTACTAGTCGTTACCAGTCGTTACTAGTCGTTACTAATCGTTACTAGTCGTTACCAGTCGTTACCAGTCGTTACCAGTCGTTACTAGTCGTTACCAGTCGTTACCAGTCGTTACCAGTCGTTACTAGTCGTTACCAGTCGTTACTAGCCGTTACCAGTCGTTACTAGTCGTTACCAGTCGTTACTAATCGTTACCAGTCGTTACTAGTCGTTACTAATCGTTACTAGTCGTTACTAGTCGTTACCAGTCGTTACCAGTCGTTACCAGTCGTTACTAGTCGTTACCAGTCGTTACTAGTCGTTACCAGTCGTTACCAGTCGTTACTAGTCGTTACCAGTCGTTACTAATCGTTACTAGTCGTTACTAGTCGTTACCAGTCGTTACTAGCCGTTACCAGTCGTTACTAGTCGTTACCAGTCGTTACTAATCGTTACCAGTCGTTACTAGTCGTTACTAATCGTTACTAGTCGTTACTAGTCGTTACCAGTCGTTACCAGTCGTTACCAGTCGTTACTAGTCGTTACCAGTCGTTACTAGTCGTTACCAGTCGTTACCAGTCGTTACTAGTCGTTACCAGTCGTTACTAATCGTTACTAGTCGTTACTAGTCGTTACCAGTCGTTACTAGTCGTTACTAGTCGTTACTAATCGTTACCAGTCGTTACTAATCGTTACCAGTCGTTACCAGTCGTTACTAATCGTTACCAGTTGTTACCAGTCGTTACTAGTCGTTACCAGTCGTTACTAGTCGTTACTAATCGTTACTAGTCGTTACTAGTCGTTACCAGTCGTTACCAGTCGTTACCAGTCGTTACTAGTCGTTACCAGTCGTTACTAGTCGTTACCAGTCGTTACCAGTCGTTACCAGTCGTTACTAATCGTTACCAGTCGTTACTAATCGTTACCAGTCGTTACCAGTCGTTACTAATCGTTACCAGTTGTTACCAGTCGTTACTAGTCGTTACTAGTCGTTACCAGTCGTTACCAGTCGTTACTAATCGTTACCAGTCGTTACTAGTCGTTACTAGTCGTTACCAGTCGTTACTAGTCGTTACCAGTCGTTACTAATCGTTACCAGTCGTTACTAGTCGTTACTAATCGTTACTAGTCGTTACTAGTCGTTACCAGTCGTTACCAGTCGTTACCAGTCGTTACTAGTCGTTACCAGTCGTTACTAGTCGTTACCAGTCGTTACCAGTCGTTACTAGTCGTTACCAGTCGTTACTAATCGTTACTAGTCGTTACTAGTCGTTACCAGTCGTTACTAGTCGTTACTAGTCGTTACTAATCGTTACCAGTCGTTACTAATCGTTACCAGTCGTTACCAGTCGTTACTAATCGTTACCAGTTGTTACCAGTCGTTACTAGTCGTTACCAGTCGTTACTAGTCGTTACTAATCGTTACTAGTCGTTACTAGTCGTTACCAGTCGTTACCAGTCGTTACCAGTCGTTACTAGTCGTTACCAGTCGTTACTAGTCGTTACCAGTCGTTACCAGTCGTTACCAGTCGTTACTAATCGTTACCAGTCGTTACTAATCGTTACCAGTCGTTACCAGTCGTTACTAATCGTTACCAGTTGTTACCAGTCGTTACTAGTCGTTACTAGTCGTTACCAGTCGTTACCAGTCGTTACTAATCGTTACCAGTCGTTACTAGTCGTTACTAGTCGTTACCAGTCGTTACTAGTCGTTACCAGTCGTTACCAGTCGTTACTAGTCGTTACTAGTCGTTACCAGTCGTTACCACTACTAATGACTCTTATTTAAGTTTAATTTGTGTCTTTTACAGGCATCAACATGGAGGACGGAGCTTTTGCAGCTTTGGTTGGAGGTGAGAGCCGAACCTTTTCCTCCTGATCATATTTAATAATGTCAGACAAGCAAGAAGTAGGGGGTGTGTCTTTTACCCAGAAATACACCATTTAAATGGTACCTGAATGCAGCACGTCTTCTTTAAAGAGGAGCATCTAAACGGTACCTGAATGCAGCACGTCTTCTTTAAAGAGGACCATCTAAACGGTACCTGAATGCAGCACGTCTTCTGTAAAGAGCACCATCTAAACGGTACCTGAATGCAGCACGTCTTCTGTAAAGAGGACCATCTAAACGGTACCTGAATGCAGCACGTCTTCTGTAAAGAGGACCATCTAAACGGTACCTGAATGCAGCACGTCTTCTTTAGAGAGGAGCATCTAAACGGTACCTGAATGCAGCACGTCTTCAGTAAAGAGGACCACGGTTTTGACCCAGCAGGATTTGGTTCTCATCTTTTCGTCCCTTTAGGGGTCGTGGGCTCCGTGCTGCTGCTGATCTGCGTTGCCGTGGTGATGCTGTGGGCGTTGACCAGACGCAAAGGCTCGTACGTCATCAACGAGACGGACGAAGACGACGAAGACGAGATGGACGACGAAGACGAGATGGACGACGAAGACAAAGACGAGATGGACGACGAAGACAAAGACGAGATGGACGACGAAGACGAAGACGAGCTGGACGACGAAGACGAAGACGAGATGGACGACGAAGACGAGATGGACGACGAAGACGCTGCAAAGCCTGGGAGGACGAGTGGACGATGAGAGACGAGAAACCTTTTAAAGGTTAAAATACAGACTTGACTTCGCCCATCGCCGCCCCCTAGAGGCCGCAACACCAACTGCACTTCTCAGACATTTTAGTTGGAGATTATCCGACAAATTTGACAAATGCAATGAGTGATTTTTCTCCCTAAACTGATTTATAATGTTGATTATTCACATTTCTTCCTGCTGATGTGACTCTTTGTCGGGAGAAACAACTCATGAAGCTAAAAACAACAACGTCCATCACTGCATTTCAATCAAAAGCAGAATTTAATTTGGAAAAATGTAGAAGCTACAGCACTTTTTATCAAGTGCAGCTTTGAATAAAGTCTCTTTGAGGATAAAATCCATGAATGTAGGCGTTGATCTCAGATCTTTCTCCTGGTTGGTCGTTTCTGAATCAAAGGTAAAAACTTTTTACAGCCGAACAAACGACAGTCTGCTGCTTTTCTTTTTTCATTTTTCAACCTGAATTCAGCCCAAGTTGATGCTTTTTATGCATTTATTTTATACTAACTAGAGTATTTGTTTCAGTTTTTTATAAATTGACGAAAAATTAAGAAAGTCAATACTTTGTTGGAACAATTCATTGTTTTTAAAATTGAATTTTACTGTTTTGAATATTTGTTTACTCATTAAAATCTCTTTTTACTTTTTACGATTAGTTTACTGAAGTTCAACTCCATCTAGTGGTCAAGGAACGATACTGCACGCATTAGAAAATGGGATTTAAAAAGTTATGCATTGAAAGACATTCAACACATTTCCAAAACACATAAAACATAGAACACACATACAATAATGTATTTATAGAGGAGATTATACTGTTATTACAGTAATTAGACACCAGATGAAACCACTGGGGAAAAAAAGGTTGTCGATTTCATACAATATAATTATTAAAATAAATAAATACCTGGATTTAGTGATGGAGAAAGTAGTCAGATAATGTACTTATAAATACATAAATTAGAAATTATAAAAGTATTATGACCACACTGTGAAAATACTCTGTAACAGTAAAAAGTCCTGCATTCAAAATATTCCGTCAGTAAAATGTAGTTAAAACTGGCTGTTCTACTATTATATTCAAAATAATTATTACTCGTGCATTAATGTAAAAGCAGGATTTTAACTATTAACTTTTCTTCATTGTGGATTAATCTGCTGATTATTTCTCCATTAAAGATTGTTTGTAAAAGAAAAGCACTTAAACATGAACATTATTATTAACATTGTAGTGGCCATTTGTCCCGTAAATCCAATAAATAAATATAAATTAAAGAAAATAAACCGATATCAAAAAGCCACTGATGCACCATGGGTCATGTTGAATGACGCAGCCAAAATAATACAGGGTCCAATGCGGGAGTCCGGTTTGATTGTTATTTATTGTAACTCAAAATAATCAACAAAGAAATAAACAAACACAACGCCCCACGCTGCCTCTCCCGTGCTGAGCTGGTAAAAAACCATAAGCCCACCAGGTGCATCCTGGTCCTGTACCCACTACTCCATTAAGTACACCAGGTGCATCCTGGTCCTGTACCCGCTACTCCATTAAGTACACCAGGTGCATCCTGGTCCTGTACCCACTACTCCATTAAGTACACCAGGTGCATCCTGGTCCTGTACCCGCTACTCCATTAAGCCCACCAGGTGCATCCTGGTCCTGTACCCGCTACTCCATTAAGTACACCAGGTGCATCCTGGTCCTGTACCCACTACTCCATTAAGTACACCAGGTGCATCCTGGTCCTGTACCCCCTACTCCATTAAGTACACCAGGTGCATCCTGGTCCTGTACCCGCTACTCCATTAAGTACACCAGGTGCATCCTGGTCCTGTACCCGCTACTCCATTAAGTACACCAGGTGCATCCTGGTCCTGTACCCGCTACTCCATTAAGTACACCAGGTGCATCCTGGTCCTGTACCCACTACTCCATTAAGTACACCAGGTGCATCCTGGTCCTGTACCCGCTACTCCATTAAGTACACCAGGTGCATCCTGGTCCTGTACCCACTACTCCATTAAGTACACCAGGTGCATCCTGGTCCTGTACCCGCTACTCCATTAAGTACACCAGGTGCATCCCGGTCCTGTACCCGCTACTCCATTAAGTACACCAGGTGCATCCTGGTCCTGTACCCGCTACTCCATTAAGTACACCAGGTGCATCCTGGTCCTGTACCCACTACTCCATTAAGTACACCAGGTGCATCCTGGTCCTGTACCCACTACTCCATTAAGTACACCAGGTGCATCCTGGTCCTGTACCCGCTACTCCATTAAGTACACCAGGTGCATCCTGGTCCTGTACCCACTACTCCATTAAGTACACCAGGTGCATCCTGGTCCTGTACCCACTACTCCATTAAGTACACCAGGTGCATCCTGGTCCTGTACCCACTACTACATTAAGTACACCAGGTGCAGCCCGGTCCTGTACCCACTACTCCATTAAGCCCACCAGGTGCATCCTGGTCCTGTACCCACTACTACATTAAGTACACCAGGTGCATCCTGGTCCTGTACCCACTACTCCATTAAGTACACCAGGTGCATCCTGGTCCTGTACCCACTACTCCATTAAGCCCACCAGGTGCATCCTGGTCCTGTACCCGCTACTCCATTAAGCCCACCAGGTGCATCCCGGTCCTGTACCCGCTACTCCATTAAGTACACCAGGTGCAGCCCGGTCCTGTACCCACTACTCCATTAAGCCCACCAGGTGCATCCTGGTCCTGTACCCGCTACTCCATTAAGTACACCAGGTGCATCCCGGTCCTGTACCCGCTACTCCATTAAGTACACCAGGTGCATCCTGGTCCTGTACCCGCTACTCCATTAAGTACACCAGGTGCATCCTGGTCCTGTACCCACTACTCCATTAAGTACACCAGGTGCATCCTGGTCCTGTACCCACTACTCCATTAAGTACACCAGGTGCATCCTGGTCCTGTACCCACTACTCCATTAAGTACACCAGGTGCATCCCGGTCCTGTACCCACTACTCCATTAAGCCCACCAGGTGCATCCTGGTCCTGTACCCACTACTACATTAAGCCCACCAGGTGCATCCTGGTCCTGTACCCACTACTCCATTAAGTACACCAGGTGCCACAGCATCACCCAATTAACTAATTAAAACCTACGTAACAACTATAAATAAATAATACCACCTGTGAAGAAAAATAACTTAAAATATTAGTAAATAGCTCCTACAAACATTATTAAAAGGAAAAGCAGCAAATCTTCACCTCTCAGTTATAACAAAACATCAAATTCAAATGTATTAATATGTAATATACTTCAATGCTGTCTCAGGTGAGTTATATTTACTGCTTTATGAGTATTGGTGTTTAATCTGTAACAATGGATTATATTTTATAAACTGTTTAATTTGAAAAGTAACTACAAATATAAAATAGCATTAAACACTCACGTAAAGTACCTCAAATGTGTACTTCAGTGTTTCTATGATTTATAATTAAATAATATTCATGTTTCTGCTGTTGTCTTCCTCATATTTAATCTTTTTTCCATCTTATATGGCTCGTGTGTTAATACATTAAATACATGTGGAACAGGAACCTTTTGGACATGAATTAAAACATTTATGACTTATGACTTATGATGATTATATTGATCAGAAAACTACAACATGGAAACATGGCTGTAATGCCGCCAGCAGCCTGCAGGTGGTGCTGCTGGACCGAAATGTGGCTTCACAGCCAACTGTCAGATTCCTGGTCAATAACCATCAATAAGAGAGATTAATAAATATACACATGCAAAGTAATTTGACCCGTGATGCAATATTATCTCACGTTACTCCATCAATCATTTAAATGTGTCTGTGTGTTTATCGGCTCATAAAACCTGTAATTAAAACCTTGTGACACACACACACACACACACACACACACACACACACACACACACACACACACACACACACACACACACACACAATAAGAACCCACTGGACAGATCGAACCAGCGAAGCTCGCTAACAATGAATTAAGTGTATATTTCTTTTAAAATACTTATTTTATTTTATTTACCAATTCTCCCATCTATACACATCTATAGACACTTATTTAAAATATGTTCTTTAGTAAGAAATAATAGTAATTTGATTAATATGTCATAAACTCAAGCAGCAGTTTTTTGTTTTTTTCCTGAATTAATAACAATAAATAGATTTTTAATCAAATTCCTAATAAATTAGTTTTGGCTGTTTTATACTCAATATTAATTAAAATACTTATGTAAAAAGTACATGAGAGTATACGTAAGAGCAAATACGAGTACCTTGAACTAGTACGAGTAAATGTAATATATATATATATATATATATATATATATATATATATATATATATATATATATATATATATATATATATATATATATATATATATATATATGCAGCTGCTGTTTGTTTACCTCTCAGCTGACTCAGAAAGCTTTGAGGCTGTTGATGAACTGGTTTTCTGCAGCTGCGTTGGTGCAGCAGGTGAGCACATAAACAGAACCAGTTCAAAGGGACGTTTGGACCCTCTTCATCATCACAGCGTCCATTAAAGCCCCAAACCATCCGGGAACCAGAAGGGGGCTCGCAGCCCGCCGAGGTGGAAACTTCCTCTGTGACTCACGGCAGTTTGACTCGAATGAGCCTGAATGCTTTAGGGGAGAAATCAAAGATGTAAAATACTCTGAGTTACCCCGGAGAGTCCGGTTTCCCACTAGGTCATTACTGAAGTATGAAGATATATCCAGTGGGTTGTTTAGCCTGGTGTTGGGTCTGTGTTCTCATTGGTTTTCCAGCCTATGACTGTTTATTTAATGGATTTAATCTGCAGCCTTTCTTGTGTTCAGGCCGCTTCTAGTTGCAATCAAGCTGATCGATTCAGCTGATCACCACAAGGTAACAAGGCAACAAGGTAACAAGGCAACAAGGTAGCATGAACAAAGTTCCTTCATTCTCTCATGAGTAAATTAAAATCACATTTTCACGGTCATAACGTAGATGTTTATTTAAAGCTACAAGAGGGACTTTACAGAGTGATTATGGCGGCCCCTGTGGACAGACGTGGTAGTGTTTCCATGCGTTTAGAAAACCTCTCATTTTATGGTCAGCAGGTTTACAGGAAAACTACAAGCCGGATATTTATGCAACGTGGAGGAAGAATGTAACACGAGCCAAAGAAGAAGCCACAGAACTTTGGATCAGAACCAGAGGACGTGATCACTTCACCTGTTGAGTAATATAGATGTTTATTATAAAGACCTCAAACTAATCCTGTCAATTAGGGAATCATTTGAGCATCCTTGACTTTTGAAGTTCTTTCTGAAAAGTCAAAAGAAATGTCGACCAGTAAAATAAACTGGAAAATATTTTATTTTGAAAGGGTGACTGAGTTCATGGGAATCCGCCATCACATCGCTCATAAGAGTGTGTGTTCGCCCAAAACACACACACACAATTTACACAGTCATTCGCCACAACTCATGTCAGTGTGTGCGTGTGCGTGCATGTGCATGTGTGTGTGTGTGCGTGTGTGTGTGTGTGTGTGTAGAGAAGTGGTCACGCTAATCAACCCCAGATGAGCAAAGAGGCCAGACGAGTCCAGTCACTGTGTGTGTGTGTGTGTGTGTGTGTGTGTGTAGCAGTAATAACAGTCGGGAACAGGTACGGTTCCCCCAAATCACAGTGCCGAGACACACACACACACACACACACACACACACACACACACACACACACACACACACACACACACACACACACACACACACACACACACAGGGTGAAGTCACCGTCTGTGAGGACAAAGATGGCCGAAGCGGCACCTTCGCGTGCGAATGAAGCCCACCGACACACTGTGTGTGTATGTGTGTGTGTACATTTATTCAAGTTTGATTTATTTCAAGGTACTTGTACTCCACCTGAGTATCTGCGTTCCATGCTACTACTCCCCCATCTCAGAGGGAAGTATTGTACTTTTTGCTACTTTTATTTGCAACATATCGTTACTTTTTGCAGTAAGTGATGTAAAAAAAAAGGTCTGTGAGTCATAATTTTTTTTTTTAAGTAAAAAACATTTCCCAGAATGCTCGGTTAGTCACGCAGCGAGATGATGGGTTGAACAGCTCTGCCAAACAAATACATGGAAACAAATCTGTGCTTTCAGGGCTTCTTTCATCTCCTCTTTATCCAACCATCTCTCCAGTGATTCACTCTCAGGGAGCTGCACATCAACTGGGAGCTGCCCAGTCCTCCACAGCTGCACTGGGCTAACTGGGAGTTAACTGGTGCTTCATCATCTGTTTGTAAAAACCTAGAAAGCCGTTTAACAACTCTTTGACGTTCCTGAGTGACTTTTCTGTGAGTGAATTAAACACATTTTAAGAAGAAGAAATTAAGAAATGCTCCTTTATTAATCCCCTTGGGGAGATTCTTCTCTGCATTTGGCCCATCCCTGGTTGGGGGGTCTTATTTCTGTGTTAAACTCTACAGACTGCGACTGTTTATTTAATGGATTTAATCTGCAGCCTTTCTTGTGTTCAGGCCGCTTCTTGTTGTGATCAAACTGATCGATTCAGTTGATCGCAACAACGTAGCGCAACAACCACCTGCTCTGAATGACAGTAAAAACATTCACCGTTTGCAGAAGCTCACAACAACATGTTCCCGGCCAGTGAACTGATCAAACTGCCTCCTGCGCTGGACTCGATCATAAAAGACATTTCATTGAACAGCTCTCTGATTATGATTCGCATGTAAAACCAGATGAAAGGTGCATCCGTATTCATGGGCAGCCTATTGCCTGATAACTCTTCCCCCAAACAAATTGCTAACACGCTGGTTGTGCGCCACAAGAGCCGGTTTAACGAGCGGTTAATGTTCAGCGCTGTGAGCGTGCCGTATAAATAGGAACGGAGGTTTCCAGAGGCTGCTGGGTTAAAGTACAGGGAGGCTGTGAGGTCAGAGGTCCAGACGCTTCATGAGAGGGAACATGGCAGCACAACAGTCAGGTTGTCTTCGTGGGAGGGCCGACACGCAGCTTATCTTTATTTAGTCCGGAAGCAGCAAACAAGGAATATAATGCACGCCGGTTACACGCAGGTTTCCTTAAATCAAGAGAATCTTTCTTCTGTAAGAAATCTCTCTGAGTTGTTTGTGGGAAAAACTAAAATGTAGAAATCTCTGAGAGAAATGTGCACACTTTTTATAATACAACTATACATTATTTAAAGAAAGACACCTGATTTAAATGTTTGTTCAACTTTAACCAAATGTTGTGAGCGAAACAATTGCCATGAGTTGTGTTGCATTGAGTAGATTTGACTGCCATATTAAATGTTATATCGTCTTTTTTAAAGAATCAAAATAGAAAACCAAGACAAAAATGGTGAGAAGATGTAGGCTAATGCACCATGTTGATAAAATAACTCAAATAAAATAAATCACTGAGCGTGTACTCAACTTAAAACCAATTAGTTTATTTGTCATTCACTGGTATGTTTTTATGCAATAGGTCTATTTAACAGCGGCATGCTCTTGATGTTATGAACACACCTGGTTGTGTCTTTAGGGCTGTCTGACCTTCTTCATCACATATTTAGCCGTCAACATCTGCAGCCTCGTCCCGTCAACAACGACTCATCTAAAGGTCGTGAGAACTCGAGCTGCGTGACTCACCGGCTCACAGATATCTGAAACACACAACTCAGGCGCCATTGTTGGACTTCTCCCAGAGATTATGAAAAGAAAACAGACCTTTATTCAAAGCAGCTGGAATATTGTGATTGTATTCACAGATGACAGAAAGATGATGAATTGTTTGGTTTTGCTCCAGTGAAGTAAGATTCAGACACAAAAGTTCTGTTTACCTCAAGATCGCTGCAACAAAAGATTATTTGCACAACATATGAACAAATGTCAGATTTTCAAACCGCGAGTGTTCAAATCTGCACTTTGAGACATCAGTGAAACTGTGTTTGCAGCAGAAGCTTCCACACATGGTGCAAGCTGCTTTAAGAAACAATACAAGCTCAGTAAATAAGCCATAAAGACACAATAAACCCAGCCACAAGATGCCAGAAGATACGACTCAACAAGCAGCAGCAGCCTCGTTAAGGTGGAGAAGCATCGTTTACTGTGAATGAATCTGCTGGATGCAGTAAAGGAGAGTCTGATTCCCTAATCGCTCAGATTGAAGGTCAACCCGGAGCAGCAAAGAGCCGCTTTCCATTTTCCGGTAAGTGATTAACTCGGTAAAAAATGCACAAAACTAATATAAAACAGGAACGAAAGCTTTTAAATAGATGCTTTTGCAAAAGAGGACGGAGCTGTTTTCATTAAAGAAAAGAGCTGCGATCGTTGGGAGGAAACCACACGACTCTGTTCCAACCCTGTTTGGGTTCAGAGAGTGGAGCTAATGAAGCTCTTTGTAGCTTCTGTTGGAGAAACAAACCACAACTGTTCTCGACTCGTGGACATTTTGAACACGCAGGATGCCGTAGATCGAGAACCGGCCAAGGTAGCGCAACAAGGTAAAAAGGTAGCGCAACAAGGTAGCGCAACAAGGTAAAAAGGTAGCGCAACAAGGTAGCGCAACAAGGTAAAAAGGTAGCGCAACAAGGTAAAAAGGTAGCGCAACAAGGTAGCGCAACAAGGTAGCGCAACAAGGTAGCGTAGCGCAACAAGGTAAAAAGGTAGCGCAACAAGGTAGCGCAACAAGGTAGCGCAACAAGGTAGCGCAACAAGGTAGCGCAACAAGGTCGTTGGAGCCCAACTGGTCTAATGGTCCAGTAAACTGGCCACACAGCATCACCAAGATGGCTCTTGGACTGGAGGTTTTCTCTCCCCGTCCGAGCTCGCCAACATCTGGCCACATTTGCCGGAGCACCCGTTCCCGGATGCGACCGTGAACCCGAGCCGTCTCCTCTGGCTGCTCACCACTAACCAGGGCTGCAGGATGAGCCGCAGCTCCTCCAGACCTGCAGGACCTGGCAACGGAGAGCAGCCCGCCTGCAGCAGGCCTGTAATTTGGAGCGGCTGCAACCTTTAATCACATCTTGATCTACATCTTGATCTACATCCCCGGATCCAAACGCTCAAATTAGCATCGGGCCACCGGTTTGGATCCGATCTCAGTCTTTGGGGCTTTTTCATAATTTGGAGACGAGGACGAACGGACGGAAACGTTTCTGTGAAACTAGAAAGCTGTTTAAGATCTGAGCAGCAGACGTCTGAGGACAAACACTCAGGGATCATTCTTATATAATATAATATAATAAATATCATATCTTAATACAAGGGCAACACTATTGTCTAAAATATTATTATTTAAGAACCAAGAGTTCAAATGCAGGACTTCCTTTAACTGGAAGGATTTACGATGGAAGCTTTATTTTAAGGGTCTGTAATTTCTTTAAAAAAGTGCCAATAACTTTGTAATTTGGTGCTAATTACATGAGACGTCACATTAATGAACCACAGCTGAGCAGCAGGAATGAAAGTGTGTCTCTGGAAACAATGCAACATATTGTAAGTTTACAATAAGAAGGATCATATTTACTCGGGTTTAAATTGAGCGTTTCTGTTTCTCTTCGCTCTCCTCAAACGTGTGTTGTTGACCTTTGACCTCGTCTCTTCTGGGTCAGCAGGAAGTGAATGTTGCGTAAACGGCCCCCTGCATGTCGCAGTAAAGGCTGCGGCGGCCCAGTGGAAGGTGGAAGGAGTCCCAGTGCTGCCAGTTAGATCAACTGGTGGAGGCTCTTCATCACATGACGAGGAGGAGGAACAACGTTCTGGAGATTCTGCAGCTTCTGATCAGAGAACCAAACACATAAACAGTCATGACTCCAGCTGCTAAATCATTTATTTTTGATTGCCCGCTATAAATCTTTTTGTGGACGTCTGCACTAAGAGCACCAGCTCGGCTCCTTTAGCATCTCCAGACCAGAGGCTCAGATCCACCTGTCGTCTCCTCAGAGAAGAGACACTGCAGACAGAACAAGCTTCACAAAGCCACTCGTAAACCAGTCGCTGCCAAGTATTAAAACAGGGTGCATTTATAACAAAGGTTGCATGTTAATAGAGGCCATGCGGCATATCGCAGATAGCTGTTTAGCACCAAACACCACGCACTGCCATGGCGACGCGGAGGCCAAGAACAGTTTGATATGCAACGCATTCACCAAGAGAGAAGTACTTTTTAATTACAGGGAAGAATAAAGAGGCTTTATGTGAGATGTTTATAGAAGCAGTCTGCAGGTACTCACCATGAAGCGCTGAGTTACTTTCACACTCAGTTATGAGGCTGCAGACGAAGACGTGTCATTGTTTAGTTTATTCACAGAAAATAGTTTGGTCTGTGAACTCCATCAAACTCATTATTACTTTTACATTTTTACTTGCAGCTGCTGCTGGGTGCTGTAAATATTTGCTTCATAAATCCAAGAGGATTCTTGATCATTTTGAATAAAAATCCCCCAAAATGCAAAGCTGCATTTGCAACCAGCAAAGTGCCCTCAAACTCCGGTGGCCCCAACCGGTTTGACTCCAGAGGACTTATGGAAGACGCACCAATAAAAGCCTCCATGTGACCTCCTGTCTGTTTGATCCAACGGCCACACAGCCACGGTTACAAAAACATCCGTTCAATGACTTCTCACTCTAATGACCTTCGTCCTTCATGCATGACCTTCGTTCTTCATGCATGAAGAGCTTGCAGACTGTGGGACACTTCAAATGTGATTAGAGGGAACTTTGCATTTTAAACTGCGCTGATGAAGATGAAGAGGACACGACCACGTCTGCAGAACAGAATCCAGCTTCTGTTTCCACGCTGCTGTCTCGTCGTTAACCTGCAGGAGAGCTGCAGCTTTTCACTTCTACTCTTTTAGTGTAAAATAGTGAACATGAAGTGGAGTTTCCTTGGTTGAGCCACAGAGAAGCTTTGAAGCTCTCGGTCTGAACTCCAAAACAAATCAAATCCGGCTCCTCGTCAGTATTTCCATCCAGAGGAATCCTGATGCATGACGGATCATATTCACAGCCGTGATGTTGGAAGTCGGCAGAGCTTTACACAACCGGCATGCCGAGAAGTCACTGGAGAAGAATCCCAGTTTACTTTATAATCGTCAGATGTTTGATGAGTAATATTTGGGCCGAACCAAAACCGCTGACCTCTTGGCTGTCGTGTGTTTTGGTGATGGAGCGAGTCGCTCACCACGAACCAAAACACCTCCATGCTCACGCCTCATGGAACACAATGAACAATGCAGGAACCCTTCACGTGCACGGCCCTGTGAAGCGGAGGAGGAGGTGACTCACATGGATAAATACGTCTGTGCACTTTGGCTGTTTCATGGCGTAACACATGCAAACGTCTGCCAGCACATTGTGAAGCAACATGGGGGGAAAGATCAGCCTCCACCTGCAGATCAACAGGCGAGAGCGACAGTTTGTGCAGCCAAGCCATGAGTTTCTCTCCCAAAATGTCAGTTTTTCAGTGAGAGTTTGTTTAATGACAGATTCAGGGTCAGGATCCTCCGGGTCAGGATCCTCTGGAGGACATGAGGGTCAGACTAGACCTGCATCTCCGTCTTACAAATGTATTCAATATTAAAAAGAGGTTCTTCTTAGACCATGAGGGGCCATGCTGAATACAATTATTCATTAAAGTAGTTGAATTTATTGTAATATGAGTAAATATAGCTTTATTATTACTACAGAACAGTACTTATTATTACTATTAATCATGATTGATCATTTGTTTTATTTTCTATTGGCATAATAATAACAATACTAACAGAGAGTCATTCTGAATAAACATATTCATTAAATTGAATATAAAGTAATAAAATAAATAAAATATAGCTACATTACGACAGTACAGTACTTATTATTATAATAATTATCATACCTAGGATTGTTGTCATCATCATCGATAGTTTCTTTAATAAAATAATAATAAAAAAAATTAAAAAAGTAATTCCATCTGCCAATACAAATAAATATGAATATTATAATACTGTAATATCCATGAAAATAACATGAAAATGATCCCTTAAGGTCGTCCCGGTTGGAATGCAGTTTTCCAGTCGTTCCCCGTCCGCGGTGTGGGTGTCAGGTGGCTCACATTTGGTCCACCTTAAAAGATTTCTGCTCGCGCTTCACGGTGTCACACGAGTACAGTCGCGGGAGCGCGCGGCGGCAGCGGGCAGCAGCAGCAGCCTGTCAGGTCGCACGAGTCGGGTGGCGCGCGGGCGAAGTGACGTTACCGTCTAAAAGTCGCGGTATTTACGGTAAATCGGTGTGGAAATACTTCCCCGCGTGGAATATTGTAGTTGTGACAGCTAGCCGACGTCTCGCGCACGTTTGGAGCAATAAAGTACTCAGAAAAGTGAGTATTTGTCGGCTCAGAGGCGCGCGAGACCCAAACCGACGGAGGACGAACTTCAAGGGGATTTTACCGACTTCTTCTTCTACTCGTTGTTCTCCTCAGAGGATGTAAGGTCACGTGTCCGCAACCCACCGGGATACAGCCTTTTTATTTGTTTATTTAATTAGCGTTCAGCGCACCTTGTTCGCGGCCAACATGCTGGCGAACACGTCGCTCTACGCGGCGAAGAAGCGGAAGAAGCCGGTCCAGAAGATGTGAGTATAGTGACCACCATGAGCGAAGAAGGCTCCTTAATATTCATATCACACCTCACAGCGTGCGTGTGGTGGAATAACACGCTTGTTATTGTGCTGTGCATGTCAGCAATACTCCTGTGAGTCACTACTGTACTGCCTATTGTACTTTTACTGCACTACTTTATAATGTTTGCATACAAAAACACACAAGTTTATGATGCTTTTATTGCAGTAAGATCAGTTTCCATATCATTCATACATGTTATAGTAACCAGATATTACATTACATGATATATGGTTCTTCTCTAGGGTATTATTCCATTATATCTGGTTCTTCTTTGGGGTTTGCAGCTGTGCCAACATGCTTATTAACACGTATTACCTCCTGTTGTTACATAACTTAAGTTGTAATAATAGGCAATAAAGTCTCTGTGGTGATGCAATGTTGCTGCTGAAGTCCAGCACCCTGCAGGGTTCTGCTGGAGAACCAGCTGTTGCTTCTGCACTGATTTAATATCTATATAGTATATTATCTTCCCACTATCATTCCTGCAAAGGTTCTGCGTGCATTGTATTTATTATGAATGCAGAGTTCTGTTTGAGTGGGTTCTGCTGGAGAACACACTGTTGCTTCAGTCCTGTTTAAATATAGTTATAGTATAGTTTACATCTATATCTATATAGTATATTATCTTCCCACTATCATTCCTGCAAAGGTTCTGCGTGCATTGTATTTATTATGAATGCAGAGCTCTGTTTGAGTGGGTTCTGCTGGTGGAACCCAGGCGGGGGGAACTCCCTCCATCTGTGATCATCGCTCCACATTCTTCTGAGTTTATTTTGGACTGTTTATTTAAACGGCGTCTTGTTTCCTCTTGAAAGCTCCCCAGAACCCCCGGAGGGCCCCAGACCACGGTTTGAGAACCTCTCCTGCTCACTAGCGCCAGAACACAAAGATTCAGGTTCCACAGAGAAAGAGAGACACTTCTTATGTATAACAAGGCTTTACTGGTTCTGTAAGGAACCTTTGTTATTGTACTGTAGAGCAGTGGTTCTGTAAGGAACCTTTGTTATTGTACTGTAGAGCAGTGGTTCTGTAAGGAACCTTTGTTATTGTACTGTAGAGCAGTGGTTCTGTAAGGAACCTTTGTTATTGTAGTCTAGAGCAGTGGTTCTGTAAGGAACCTTTGTTATTGTACTGTAGAGCAGTGGTTCTGTAAGGAACCTTTGTTATTGTACTGTAGAGCAGTGGTTCTGTAAGGAACCTTTGTTATTGTAGTCTAGAGCAGTGGTTCTGTAAGGAACCTTTGTTATTGTACTGTAGAGCAGTGGTTCTGTAAGGAACCTTTGTTATTGTAGTCTAGAGCAGTGGTTCTGTAAGGAACCTTTGTTATTGTACTCTAGAGCAGTGGTTCTGTAAGGAACCTTTGTTATTGTACTGTAGAGCAGTGGTTCTGTAAGGAACCTTTGTTATTGTACTGTAGAGCAGTGGTTCTGTAAGGAACCTTTGTTATTGTACTCTAGAGCAGTGGTTCTGTAAGGAACCTTTGTTATTGTACTCTAGAGCAGTGGTTCTGTAAGGAACCTTTGTACAGACCCTGATGACCGCTGAGTTCTATGTAAGGAAACCGTGATAGAGGTCAAATAGTTCTTCGTAGATGCTTCATATGTTCTCAAATGGTTCTTTATAAAACTCTGGTTCTTTATACGGTGTACATGGTGCTGGAAAGAGGCTTTATAAAGGGGTTCTGATCATTTAGAGTGGTTCCTTTATGAAGAACATCCTAAGTGTTCAACGGGTTCCTCTGAGAGCCTTCGTGGAGCGATAGAAAGTCCTGTCAGTTCCTCTGATGCTGTAAATAAATGCTTCAATACTTCCTCCCAGATTCATCTCTGCATAAAGAGCGGTTCTCTAAAGCAGAACCGGGGTTTCCTGGACGCTCTGTGGTTCTGTGAAGAACCCTTAGAGAACTTAGCCACACGGTCCTCCTCACTGGGATCCGACCAAATGTGATTTTTAACTTTTAACAAGCCAGACGGGGATGTGAACCGCCCCGCATAGAACCACGAGAACCACGAGAACCACGAGAACCACGGCCAGAACCGGGGTGTGTGTGTGTGTGTGTGTGTGTGTGGTACTACCTGCATTAATCATAATCAGGACGTGGAGCGAGGGCGCTCTCACGCAATGTTTCCATGAGGGAGGAGGGAGGAGGGAGGAGGAAGGAGGGAGGAGGGAGGAGGAAGGAGGAAGGAGGGAGGAGGAGGGAGGAGGAAGGAGGGAGGAGGAAGGAGGAAGGAGGGAGGATGGCGTAATCTGAGACTCGCTGTGTGGTTTTTTCCCCCCCCCCCCCTCCTGTCTTCTCTCTGGGTGTAATGTAATGTAATGTAATGTAATGTAATGTAATGTAATGTAATGTTTTTGTTTCTTTCCCTCAAACACATTAAAATAGTTCCGTGTCACGCAAACTCTCTCATAACTCTGCTGCACTTCTTTTTAGGAAAAGTTTCTCCCAGTTTACCTTTCCTTCACTTTTGTTTGGGGGAATGCTGTGTGTGTGTGTGTGTGTGTGTGTGTGTGTGTGTGTGTGTGTGTGTGTACTTCTTGTCTACTCTCTCCTCTCCAACACCTCATGATGAAGTCAGAAGCTTCCTGCAGCGTTCAGGATCCTAAAGTTCTCTCTTTGTTTGTTCTTTGAGTTTTATGCAAACAAAAGAACCAAAAGCTGCAGACGCACAAAACTCACATCATCCCACACTTCTGTTTACGTTTGAGCTTCTTTGAAGAATTTTGTATTTACACATATATTCGAATATGTTCGAATATATGTGTTTTTTTAAAGGGAATATTCAAACGTCATTTTTTAGCAATTTTGACAGCCCTAGTACACAGAGTACACAGAGTACACAGAGTACTGGCATCAGTACCTTCACTGGGTTCTGCAGGAGTTCTCTGAGTACACAGAGTACACAGAGTACTGGCATCAGTACCTTCACTGGGTTCTGCAGGAGTTCTCTGAGTACACAGAGTACACAGAGTACTGGCATCAGTACCTTCACTGTCAGGTACTTCAGTCCCAGTTTACAGAGCCGTTCTTCTGGAGGAATAAAGAAACCAAGATTAATCTCCTAAACCACAGCTCTTATACTTCATGTGTTGTTTATGAGCAGATATTCATGTGTTGTTTATGAGCAGATATTCATGTGTTGTTTATGAGCAGATATTCATGTGTTGCTATGAAGTTCATTTAAAACAGCATTTAACAACAAAGCGTGTTTTACATGATGTAAAAAGACGAGTTTAAGTCTGAGTTAAGAGCCACAAATATATAAATATAGACTCTATGAGCCAGATATTAACTCTATAAGCCAGATATTAACTCTATAAGCCAGATATTAACTCTATAAGCCAGATATTAACTCTATGAACCAGATATTAACTCTATAAGCCAGATATTAACTCTATGAGCCAGATATTAACTATATAAGCCAGATATTAACTCTATGAGCCAGATATTAACTCTATAAGCCAGATATTAACTCTATAAGCCAGATATTAACTCTATGAACCAGATATTAACTCTATAAGCCAGATATTAACTCTATGAGCCAGATATTAACTATATAAGCCAGATATTAACTATATGAGCCAGATATTAACTCTATAAGCCAGATATTAACTCTATAAGCCAGATATTAACTCTATGAGCCAGATATTAACTCTATAAGCCAGATATTAACTCTATAAGCCAGATATTAACTCTATTAACCGGATATTAACTCTATAAGCCAGATATTAACTCTATAAGCCAGATATTAACTATATGAGCCAGATATTAACTCTATAAGCCAGATATTAACTCTATAAGCCAGATATTAACTATATGAGCCAGATATTAACTCTATGAGCCAGATATTAACTATATAAGCCAGATATTAACTCTATGAACCAGATATTAACTCTATAAGCCAGATATTAACTCTATAAGCCAGATATTAACTATATGAGCCAGATATTAACTCTATAAGCCAGATATTAACTATATGAGCCAGATATTAACTCTATGAGCCAGATATTAACTCTATAAGCCAGATATTAACTCTATGAACCAGATATTAACTCTATAAGACAGATATTAACTCTATGAACCAGATATTAACTCTATAAGCCAGATATTAACTCTATGAACCAGATATTAACTCTATGAGCCAGATATTAACTCTATGAACCAGATATTAACTCTATAAGCCAGATATTAACTCTATGAACCAGATATTAACTCTATGAGCCAGATATTAACTCTATGAACCAGATATTAACTCTATAAGCCAGATATTAACTCTATGAACCAGATATTAACTCTATGAACCAGATATTAACTCTATAAGACAGATATTAACTCTATGAGCCAGATATTAACTCTATGAACCAGATATTAACTCTATAAGCCAGATATTAACTCTATAAGCCAGATATTAACTCTATGAGCCAGATATTAACTCTATAAGCCAGATATTAACTCTATAAGCCAGATATTAACTCTATTAACCAGATATTAACTCTATAAGCCAGATATTAACTCTATGAACCAGATATTAACTCTATAAGCCAGATATTAACTCTATAAGCCAGATATTAACTCTATGAGCCAGATATTAACTCTATGAATATGGAGCTCTGCTGCTCCTCTCGTATAAAAAGCAGTGGAACGAACACCAACATCAGATTTAGTTTCTTTTGTTCTGAAGATGCTCCGCCGGAGACAAAATGCCTTTGTGTGAACACACACACACACACACACACACACACACACACACACACACACACACACACACACACACACACACACGTTTCTATATATATATATAGACATTCAGCCACGCCCCTCACTCACAGGGCAGATATAGGCGATAACAACAATGGCCGCTCATTGTCCTGGTGGAATGCAGCGATAGCATCAGATACGTGTTTCTGCAGCATGACTGGAAACAGATGTCTTGTTACCAGGAGGCGGGCTCATTCTACACATGTATGTTGTATGTTACAGTTCAGGCCGTTCTAACCTCTTCTAACAGTACACACCACAGGAAAGAGGTTTAAAGTGTGAAATCCTGCTTTTACACGTGAAGTTTGGTTCTAGTCTGACATTTATATGTTTTCTGTTGTTTTTAGAGCTCGTTTCTTCCCACCAGACGTATTATATTTCATCTAAATGTCACATATTTTGCAGTCGACTGCTCTTAAAGTCCAGACATGAGTTTCCATGTAAAATAATACATAAAACTAAGTGCTGCCAGGTCTCTATTTGGTTGTATTTCATTTCATTTGCACACATCTTCATAGTCCTGAGTTGCCAGAATCCTCCACTAAATCTTTCCTTTAACTACTTTTAAGTATTTTCTTCCCACTATGATTGTTACATTTCATCTGAATGGAACAGGCAACAATGTAGCATTATGTACAGTCTAACAACTCCAATAAGAGAGAAACAATGTAGCATTGTTTCTCTCTTATTGGAGTTGTAATACTGTACATAACGCTCCAGGTCTTTTTACTGGAGAGAGCTGGTTCTGCTGAAGCCGGTTCCCCATGAAGGTTCCCCATGAAGGTTCCCCATGAAGGTTCCATCATCCAGAGACCGGGTCCTTCTGGGGAGTTAAGTGAGATATCAGCGCTCAATAAATTATCTGTTTCTGCACATTTCTGTTCATATTTGAGGGTTTTTTAAATCCTAAGAAGTTGATGAAGGTTTTAGTTTCTTGCTGACGGACGTTTCTGTCTCCAAGACACTCTGTCCAGTCTCAGTGTCCTGGAGGTCAAAGGTCACGGTGCAGAGAAAGCATGCGGTCTGCAGGTGCACACTCACTCACACACACACACACACACACACACACACACACACACACACACACACTCTCTCTCTCTCTCTCTCTCTCTCTCTCTCTCTCACACACACACACGCTCTCTCTCACTCTCACACACACACACACACACACACACACACGCTCTCTCTCACACACACTCTCTCTCACGCACACACACACACACACACACACACACACACACACACACTCTCACACACACACGCACACACACACTCACCAGCTGACTGAGCTCCCAGTGGACTCGTCAGCAGGACCATGTGCAGCTGGTTTGGGTCGAGACCCAGCAGACATGCAGCTGCTCTGTGTGAGCCGGCCTGCGACGGGAAGGTCGCCGGTTCAATTCCCACAGCAGGCGATGCTCTGCCAAAGGGTTCTGAAGAGAGACGGAGCCGAGTTTGACATTTCTCTAACGGTCATGTGATCAGCCACAGCTGTGATGAGCTGAACATTCAGACTACAGAAGGTGAATCATGAATCCTCAACAGACGAGGCCCTGAGTCGTCGGGTAGAATCAGGTTGAGTCCAGTTTGAATGCTTTATTGTTGAGTGAGCGTCGGCTTCAGAAGAAGAACAGGATGTTGAGTTCCTGTGAGGAAGCTTCAGCCGCGTCCTTCATCGCTGATGATGCTGCATGTATTAGATTATTGATTATTGATTAGGTAAGAGTCTCTTCACCAGCTGCTGCAACTCTGACTCACTGAGCCTCCAGCGGCTTGTAGCACTCAGCATGACCTCCTGCTGCTCCTGCTCCGCCTCCTCCTATATAACTCCTCCTCCTCCTCTCTAACTCCTCCTCCTCCTCTCCTCCTCTCTCCTCCTCAGACCCAAGCCTCCTCCCCCTGATGGCGTGAAGTCCAACCCGTCCAAGCGGCACCGGGACCGTCTGAACGGGGAGCTGGACCGGCTGACGGGTCTGCTGCCCTTCAGCGCGGAGGTGAGGGCGCGGCTGGACAAGCTGTCGGTGCTGCGGCTGAGCGTGGGCTACCTGAAGGTCAAGAGCTTCTTCAGCGGTGAGTGAGGCGGCGGCCATGTTGTCTACAGGGCGCCACGCTGACAGGAAGTAGAATCATTCAGGCCATGTTGTCTACAGGACGCCACGCTGACAGGAAGTAGAATCATTCAGGCCATGTTGTCTACAGGACGCCACGCTGACAGGAAGTAGAATCATTCAGGCCATGTTGTCTACAGGGCGCCACGCTGACAGGAAGTAGAATCATTCAGGCCATGTTGTCTACAGGGCGCCACGCTGACAGGAAGTAGAATCATTCAGGCCATGTTGTCTACAGGGCGCCACGCTGACAGGAAGTAGAATCATTCAGGCCATGTTGTCTACAGGACGCCACGCTGACAGGAAGTAGAATCATTCAGGCCATGTTGTCTACAGGACGCCACGCTGACAGGAAGTAGAATCATTCAGGCCATGTTGTCTACAGGGCGCCACGCTGACAGGAAGTAGAATCATTCAGGCCATGTTGTCTACAGGACGCCACGCTGACAGGAAGTAGAATCATTCAGGCCATGTTGTCTACAGGGCGCCACGCTGACAGGAAGTAGAATCATTCAGGCCATGTTGTCTACAGGGCGCCACGCTGACAGGAAGTAGAATCATTCAGGCCAGCATCATCTCTTTTCTCATCTCTTTCATCTCTTTTCTCATCTCTTTTCTCATCACTTTTCTCATCTCTTTTCTCATCTCTTTCATCTCTTTTCTCATCTCTTTCATCTCTTTTCTCATCTCTTTTCTCATCTCTTTTCTCATCTCTTTTCTCATCTCTTTCATCTCTTTTCTCATCTCTTTCATCTCTTTTCTCATCTCTTTCATCTCTTTTCTCATCTCTTTTCTCATCTCTTTTCTCATCTCTTTTCTCATCTCTTTTCTCATCTCTTTCATCTCTTTTCTCATCTCTTTCATCTCTTTTCTCATCTCTTTCATCTCTTTCATCTCTTTTCTCATCTCTTTCATCTCTTTTCTCATCTCTTTTCTCATCTCTTTCATCTCTTTCATCTCTTTTCTCATCTCTTTCATCTCTTTTCTCATCTCTTTTCTCATCACATAGTTTTGACAGCAGCGACGTGTATAATCGATTAGTTAATAGTCAAGTGTTTATTACAGTGTTATGATTATTTCCTTGCTCAGTAAAGATAAGACGGTGGCTTCAGCAGGAATAAGTTAAATAATGTGATCAAAGGTTAAAGAATAAAGGCTCATCCA
>JBAMJR010000504.1:0-15000 GCA_038501785.1 Myoxocephalus aenaeus | reverse complement strand
CACACAACAAGCTCAGAGACACAAAACAAGCTCAGAGACACAAAACAAGCTCAGAGACACAAAACAAGCTCAGAGACACACAACAAGCTCAGAGACACACAACAAGCTCAGAGACACAAAACAAGCTCAGAGACACAACAAGCTCAGAGACACACAACAAGCTCAAAGAGACACAACAAGCTCAGAGACACACAACAAGCTCAGAGACACAAAACAAGCTCAGAGACACAACAAGCTCAGAGACACACAACAAGCTCAGAGACACACAACAAGCTCAGAGACACAAAACAAGCTCAGAGACACAACAAGCTCAGAGACACACAACAAGCTCAGAGACACACAACAAGCTCAAACAAGATGCAAAATGGCAACAAAAAGATAAAAAACCCTAAAAGACACTAAAAGAGACACAGAGACGATACTTCTTTCAAGCGAAGACGTTTTCTGTCTTTCTGCTGAATCATTAGTTTGTGTGGAAGTGAAGGATGATGATGTCATGATGATGTCATGATGATGTCATGATGATGTCATGATGAACGCCACAAGAAGAGAGGAAACACGAAGCGTAATTATGCAAATGATTTCATAAAGGAAATGAGAGACGTGAATGTGACGCTCATGAAGACTGTTGATCAGTGAAGTCTTCAGTCGGCAGCTCTGAGGTCTCAGAGGAGCTCAACTTCCTCTGCTGGGCCTCAGGAAGCTCTCACTCACACACACACACACACACACACACACACACACACACACACACACACACACACACCCCTCCCCCTCGTCCTCATGGTTTCTCCAGATGTTTCGTACGTAGCTTCCTCCTCTGACCTCTGACCTCTGTCTCATGGCCACGGTCAGAAGTCAGAGGCTTCATCTGCTCAAAAGCTCCAGAAGCTGATAGTGAGTTGGTTTATTTTGGGGATGAAAGTAACAATTATTATTATTATTATTATTATTATTATTATTATTATTATTATTATTATTTCCATTAATCAGTTGATAATTTAGTCTATGAAATGTTTAAAAATAACAAAAAGGCGAAGCTGTTAAATCGCTTGTTTGGTCCAATAAATGTTTTCTTCAGCGTTTACCTCAACTAGAAGCTGTGAAGAACGTCGTTATCATCAGGTTTTCACCTTTCCAACGGTCTTTGAACGCATCACGTTGACCAACGTTTCCGTCAGAAAAAACACCTCATCAGAAGTATTTTATTCTACGTGCCTCGTTTAAAGTCCCAAATAAACCGTTGACTTAACCAGATTGTGTAAAACACATTAAACTCTGAGCTAAACATGGGGTGCATCCCAAGTCTCTAAAGTGCATCCCGTTTCCTTCACTTGCGTCCTTTCCTTGCGTCTTAGTCCCTCCCACCAGGGATGCATGGAGAGACGCAAGGAAACCAACGAGGAGAGAAGACGAGAGGAAATATGTTTTAAGAGACATGAGACGTCCTTTCCTCTGGAGCGTCACGTGAAGAGACATGATGTCAGAGTGGTCGTCTGTTACCGTTTAATAAACTGCATTGAGTATTTATATACTGTGATGTGTATTTATACACAGTGTGAGTATTTATATACTGTGATGTGTCCTGCTTATACGCACAGGATCCATTTCTACCGGCAGAATGCGTCTTATTTATTATTTATTATTTACGTCGGTATGTTTTGAAATTCTGATTGTGACATCATTATAAAATAACCCACAATATAAATATAGTTTCTCTTCATTACGTGTTGTAAAAAGTGTTTCCTCTCTCCAGCTCTCTGATTTTAATTACATACATAATAAAAGTTATTGAGGGAAACAACAGATCACAAGTCCCCTAACCAGTTCTTCCTGTTAGTTCCCCAACAGTCAACAATCGCGCCCTAAGCACCACGACTACCCAGAAAACCAGGATTTCCTACAACACGTAGTGTTTGTTGACCAATCTAAGAGTCAATCAGCTCTCCGATGTGGCGACGGCCAGGCGCTTCCCCTCCTGCACTGTGCCATGTTACTATGCGCCTGGCTCTCGTGAGATCATCGTTGGCCACACTATGCATGACGTCCGAGCGCGTCGGGACCGCATCGGCCTCACCTCCAACCCGCCTGCATTGCGCACCGATCGCCTGTGACTGATTCTGTGCAGGACCGGCTCATCTCAAACGAGCATGTTGTCCTTGCACGTGAAGCTACTCAGCCAATCAAACCGGTGTATTCTTGCTTAGCGTTGCCACTCTAGTTAGATTTACCCCCGAACGAGAGACGGGGAAAGGGACCCAACCGGATAATTACTTGAGTTCGAGAGATTATCCACATGCGTTCTCCAAAAGAGACTTTGAACAGCTTTAACCAGCACTTTTACCCGATTACTGTTCACACAATCTCTCTAAAAGTTGAGAAAATGTAATATCATGCTTTTGATGGATCTCCCATCACCCTGATGTACCGACATCGAAGCTGCCAGACAAGTCAGTTAAATTCCTTTGTAAAATGAAGTACTTCGTTTTGAGATGCACCTTCCCCAAAAGATTCTGTTACATGTTTGGATTTAACTGAATCCTATATTACATGAAATAACTAATACTTTCCATCTATATAGCGCTTCCAAATGCTCAAGACGCTTAAATGCGAAGATCTTTTCCTCATTAAGTATGTATCGTCATACGTCCTCCATTTAAAGGAAACCTGATGACAACTATCGTTGAGATATCTTTACTCGACCGCTCTTTGTATGTGTACATATGATAAACAGTTGTTTGTTCATTACCACTGCTGGCTACTTCAATAAGGGACTAACTCGACTATGAGGGATTCTCTCACTGGACCTGAATACCCATGCTCTGCGCGCCGCTGTCTGTCCGTCATCCACCCTCCGGTGAGGATACCGTGTATCTCTTAGTTATGTCTATTTCCGGGTAAATATGCTTTGTAATATCACGGCTGAGTTCCAAATCCCGAGAATTCACCGAGAAATCTCCCATATTAATTGACTCGACAGTGATGCATCGGAACTCCCAGACGCGTGTCTGGGCCCATCGTTCTGTTACACCCGAGGAGCGGAACACCGCCGTGGCGCCGCCGCCGGTAACCGTGTAGTAGCAGATGCCGTTTAGCAGATTGAAGCGAGCGTCAACGGAGCTACCCAGTGACTGCAGGGTGGAGCTGCCTTATGAGCCTGATACTTCCGGCCCGGCGAATGAAGTTACCTGTTCTAATTAATAGCTGCCGGAGCTGAAGAGAGGGAGGCCTAATTGGACCTTTCCAACTGCTGCATCGATATGTTAATGCTCGGGCAACATGATCTGTACTCTGCTGCCGATGCGCACCCCTACCGCGACTGGAAGGACGGTTCATCTGATTAAACCAAAAGCATACATTGAAACTCCAGACGCGAGTCTGGACCCACGGTACCTCATCCGTTAAACACCGAGGAGCGGAACAACGTTTGTGACGCGCTGATTTAGCCTGCCGGCTGGAACCGTATGAAACCCTGGTGGCGCCGCCGGCCCTAATCTAGTAAAATATGCAGCGTTACCGGGATTGAAGTGGGCATCGATGCTGTGGATGCAGCTACTCAGCGACTTGGTGAACGGCGTTGTCTGCCGTAGAGGAGCGCACTTCCTTTTTGCCGTGATGCATTTGGTTGGTTGCTTACAAGTGGACGCCCCCCCCCCATGGAGAGAGGTAGAGAGGTAGAAACATGGAGAGAGGTAGAAGCATGGAGAGAGGTAGAAACATGGAGAGAGGTAGAAACATGGAGAGAGGTAGAGAGGTAGAAGCATGGAGAGAGGTAGAGAGGTAGAAACATGGAGAGAGGTAGAAACATGGAGAGAGGTAGAAGCATGGAGAGAGGTAGAAACATGGAGAGAGGTAGAGAGGTAGAAACATGGAGAGAGGTAGAAACATGGAGAGAGGTAGAGAGGTAGAAACATGGAGAGAGGTAGAAACATGGAGAGAGGTAGAAGCATGGAGAGAGGTAGAGAGGTAGAAACATGGAGAGAGGTAGAAACATGGAGAGAGGTAGAGAGGTAGAAACATGGAGAGAGGTGGAAACAGGAAACGGGTCACGCTGTGCTCTTCAGCGCTGAGGAGCTTCAGCACAGACCATCCTGCTGGGAGTCAGAGCCAAAGGCCTCAGGTGCTTCATGGTGCTTCATGCGTGACATCGACATCAATACTCATGAAGATAAAACAGCAGGAGAACGTTTAGTAAGAAGCAGCGAGCTGCTGAGACCTGGAGAACACGCTGATCTGTGTGGAACAGAGTCAGAGGAAGTCAGGAGGGAGGAAGCGCCTGAGGAGACGTGGAGGGAGACCAGAACCAGTGAGCCTCTAGCTTTATGGGACCCAGTGAGACCAGAACCAGTGAGCCTCTAGCTTTATGGGACCCAGTGAGACCAGAACCAGTGAGCCTCTAGCTTTATGGGACCCAGTGAGACCAGAACCAGTGAGCCTCTAGCTTTATGGGACCCAGTGAGACCAGAACCAGTGAGCCTCTAGCTTTATGGGACCCAGTGAGACCAGAACCAGTGAGCCTCTAGCTTTATGGGACTCAGTGAGACCAGAACCAGTGAGCCTCTAGCTTTATGGGACTCAGTGAGACCAGAACCAGTGAGCCTCTAGCTTTATGGGACCCAGTGAGACCAGAACCAGTGAGCCTCTGATCAGAGGCATGCAGCACTCAGATCCTCTTTCTCCGTCACTGAGAGAGTGTTTTTAGGTTCCTTATCAGTGAGGAACGTTCTGTAAGATGATGTCGGTTATATTTTCTGCAGGAACGTCACACTTGGTTGACTCTCAACAAGTTTAAAATACAGACCACAGCTTCCTGCTGCAAAAGGAAGTGAAGACGAACTCCATCCATATGTATTGACTTTCTCAGAATGAGAGCAACATTTAAGTGTAAACGTGAGATGTTGTTTCAGGTCACGTTAGCGTCTTCTTCTTCTTCTGTGTTCTTAACGCCGTTACTGAGCCTCATGACCTCGTCTTCCTCGGAGGAAGAAGCTGCTTCCTGCTTCACTCGAGGACGGCGTGTCGGTCAAATAACAACCGCTCCATGCTTCGCTTTGATTTAACCTTCCACAAAGCTTTAATTAAAGACATCATAAATATAGTTAAAATAGAGAAAAGGCTCCTAAATATTTCTGCTATGCCAAATCATGTTTCTGCCGTCACGCTGCCAACGTTGTTTTGAGTAGTTTTACCAATATTGTTTGTGGATTTGTGATTGATGTTGTGACAGATACTTCATGAGACGTCGTTTATTAGCTGATGAACATTTTAACTTGAAAAAAGTGAGATATGAATATGAGTGGATATGAGTTAAAATGAATAAAACCTTTGTGGGAAAGAGCATATGAGCTATTTTAATGAGTGAAAATGAAGATCATGGTCTTTAAATTCTTAGTTTTCTCAGAAAAAACGATAGATATTCTTTTCCCCGCACTGTTAAGACAAGAGAGGAGGCAGAGGAGGAGGAGGAAGAGGAGGAGGAGGAGGAGGAGGAAGAGGAGGAGGAGGAGGAGGAGGAGGAGGAGGAGGTTCGGGACTCTCCTGCAGATCGCTGCACGTCTGGAGCTGCATCGCTGCCGCTTTTAATGACAGGGAAGTGAGTTTGGTGGAAAATTACTGGCCCTGCCCCCTTCCTTATGAATGAGAGTTTACATAGGCAGGGTGTGTGTGTGTGTGTGTGTGTGTGTGTGTGTGTGTGTGTGTGTGTGTGTGTGTGTGTGTGTGTGTGAGAGATCTGGTTTGAATTCTTCAGCAACAGTCAGTTTGTAATGAAGACTTTGAGGAAAACATAATTAAGTATCTTAACTTAACTCTTCCTGTCGTCTGCGTCTCGCTTTTTGAAGACTTTACCGAGTCGTTTTCAAACTGAAAGAAACATAAATGAACAATGAAATGTTAATATAAACCAACATGTTTATATTAACATTTTGGTTCATGAGTCACTTTAAACGCAGTGGTCACTCGATGACGTCATCATCAGCTTGTTCACTCGATGACGTCATCATCAGCTTGTTCACTCAATGACGTCATTATCAGCTTGTTCACACGATGATGTCATTATCAGCTTGTTCACTCGATGACGTCATCATCAGCTTGTTCACTCGATGACGTCATTATCAGCTTGTTCAGTCGATGACGTCATTATCAGCTTGTTCAGTCGATGACGTCATTATCAGCTTGTTCACTCAATGACGTCATTATCAGCTTGTTCACACGATGATGTCATTATCAGCTTGTTCACTCGATGACGTCATTATCAGCTTGTTCAGTCGATGACGTCATTATCAGCTTGTTCAGTCGATGACGTCATTATCAGCTTGTTCACTCGATGACGTCATTATCAGCTTGTTCACTCGATGACGTCATCATCAGCTTGTTCACTCGATGACGTCATCATCAGCTTGTTCAGTCGATGACGTCATCATCAGCTTGTTCACTCGATGACGTCATCATCAGCTTGTTCACTCGATGACGTCATCATCAGCTTGTTCACTCGATGACGTCATCATCAGCTTGTTCACTCGATGACGTCATCATCAGCTTGTTCACACGATGACGTCATTATCAGCTTGTTCACTCGATGACGTCATTATCAGCTTGTTCAGTCGATGACGTCATTATCAGCTTGTTCACTCGATGACGTCATCATCAGCTTGTTCACTCGATGACGTCATTATCAGCTTGTTCACTCGATGACGTCATTATCAGCTTGTTCACTCGATGACGTCATCATCAGCTTGTTCACTCGATGACGTCATTATCAGCTTGTTCACTCGATGACGTCATTATCAGCTTGTTCACTCGATGACGTCATCATCAGCTTGTTCACTCGATGACGTCATCATCAGCTTGTTCAGTCGATGACGTCATCATCAGCTTGTTCACTCGATGACGTCATCATCAGCTTGTTCACTCGATGACGTCATCATCAGCTTGTTCACTCGATGACGTCATCATCAGCTTGTTCAGTCGATGATGTCATCATCAGCTTGTTCACACGATGACGTCATTATCAGCTTGTTCACTCGATGACGTCATTATCAGCTTGTTCAGTCGATGACGTCATTATCAGCTTGTTCACTCGATGACGTCATCATCAGCTTGTTCACTCGATGACGTCATTATCAGCTTGTTCACTCGATGACGTCATTATCAGCTTGTTCACTCGATGACGTCATCATCAGCTTGTTCACTCGATGACGTCATTATCAGCTTGTTCAGTTGATGACGTCATCATCAGCTTGTTCAGTCGATGACGTCATTATCAGCTTGTTCAGTCGATGACGTCATCATCAGCTTGTTCACTCGATGACGTCATCATCAGCTTGTTCAGTCGATGACGTCATCATCAGCTTGTTCACTCGATGACGTCATCATCAGCTTGTTCACTCGATGACGTCATTATCAGCTTGTTCAGTCGATGACGTCATCATCAGCTTGTTCACTCGATGACGTCATCATCAGCTTGTTCAGTCGATGACGTCATCATCAGCTTGTTCAGTCGATGACGTCATCATCAGCTTGTTCACTCGATGACGTCATTATCAGCTTGTTCACTCGATGACGTCATTATCAGCTTGTTCACTCGATGACGTCATTATCAGCTTGTTCAGTCGATGACGTCATTATCAGCTTGTTCAGTCGATGACGTCATTATCAGCTTGTTCACTCGATGACGTCATTATCAGCTTGTTCAGTCGATGACGTCATTATCAGCTTGTTCACTCGATGACGTCATTATCAGCTTGTTCACTCGATGACGTCATCATCAGCTTGTTCACTCGATGACGTCATTATCAGCTTGTTCACTCGATGACGTCATTATCAGCTTGTTCACTCGATGACGTCATTATCAGCTTGTTCAGTCGATGACGTCATTATCAGCTTGTTCAGTCGATGACGTCATTATCAGCTTGTTCACTCGATGACGTCATTATCAGCTTGTTCACTCGATGACGTCATTATCAGCTTGTTCAGTCGATGACGTCATTATCAGCTTGTTCACTCGATGACGTCATTATCAGCTTGTTCACACGATGACGTCATTATCAGCTTGTTCACTCGATGACGTCATTATCAGCTTGTTCACTCGATGACGTCATTATCAGCTTGTTCAGTCGATGACGTCATTATCAGCTTGTTCACTCGATGACGTCATTATCAGCTTGTTCACTCGATGACGTCATTATCAGCTTGTTCAGTCGATGACGTCATTATCAGCTTGTTCAGTCGATGACGTCATCATCAGCTTGTCATTATGGAGACGAGCTCTTCTCCTCTTTCTCTCCCTCCCCCCTCCCCTCCTCCCCCCTCCTCCCCTCCTCCCCCCCCCGTTTCCCAGCTGTCTGCAGTCGTTTCTGGGAATACTCTAATCTAGAATCAGAGATTGTTTTGTTCCAGGAGGAAGAAGAGAAGGTTTCAAGTGAAACGCTTGTTTTGTTTCTCTCCCTCTCCCCGGCTGTGATCGGGCGAGCGAGAGAAAGAATCACACGTCCACCAGCGTGAGGTGTGAGGGAAACATGTTTAACCTCATGTGTTCATAAAGAGCATCACACGTTCATGTTTCTCTCAACTCGACATCGAGCGCTCGTGTTCCTCCCGATGTCAGCGTCACTGGTTTGTACTGGTCTGGAGCTGGCTGAGCTCACTGGTTTATACTGGTCTGGAGCTGGCTGAGCTCACTGGTTTGTACTGGTCTGGAGCTGGCTGAGCTCACTGGTTTGTACTGGTCTGGAGGTACTGGAGGAAAGAGCGGACTATTATGGATTAACACGCCACTTATATTTGGAGGTGTAGAGGTGTGTGTGTGTGTGTGTGTGTGTGTGTGTGTGTGTTGCTGCAGGATTCACTGTGACACATTAAATCAACACCTAACTTCCTCTGTGGTTTATCACTAAAATCATATTTGTACCAAAGTAAGCAGAAACTTGATTTCAGCAACAATTTGTATGATTTATTTTGAAAAGTCCCAGTAGCTCCACGGCGTCCCAGTAGCTCCACGGCGTCCCAGTAGCTCCACGGCGTCCCAGTAGCTCCACGGCGTCCCAGTAGCTCCACGGCGTCCCAGTAGCTCCACGGCGTCCCAGTAGCTCCACGGCGTCCCAGTAGCTCCACAGCGTCCCAGTAGCTCCACAGCGTCCCAGTAGCTCCACAGCGTCCCAGTAGCTCCACAGCGTCCCAGTAGCTCCACGGCGTCCCAGTAGCTCCACAGCGTCCCAGTAGCTGCAGGTTGTTTCCACACCAGTAGAGAAGATGACCTCGGAGCCTCTTCTCTAGCTGGTTCAGACTTGCTGGCGTACTGGTCTTCAGTGTACTGGTCTTCAGAGTACTGGTCTTCAGTGTACTGGTCTTCAGAGTACTGGTCTTCAGTGTACTGGTCTCCAGCGTACTGGTCTTCAGCGTACTGGTCTCCAGCGTACTGGTCTTCAGCGTACTGGTCTTCAGCGTACTGGTCTCCAGCGTACTGGTCTCCAGCGTACTGGTCTTCAGTGTACTGGTCTTCAGTGTACTGGTCTCCAGTGTACTGGTCTTCAGCGTACTGGTCTTCAGCGTACTGGTCTTCAGCGTACTGGTCTCCAGCGTACTGGTCTCCAGCGTACTGGTCTCCAGCGTACTGGTCTCCAGCGTACTGGTCTTCAGCGTACTGGTCTTCAGCGTACTGGTCTCCAGCGTACTGGTCTCCAGCGTACTGGTCTTCAGTGTACTGGTCTTCAGTGTACTGGTCTCCAGTGTACTGGTCTTCAGCGTACTGGTCTTCAGCGTACTGGTCTTCAGCGTACTGGTCTCCAGCGTACTGGTCTCCAGCGTACTGGTCTCCGGCGTACTGGTCTCCAGCGTACTGGTCTTCAGTGTACTGGTCTTCAGCGTACTGGTCTTCAGCGTACTGGTCTCCAGCGTACTGGTCTTCAGCGTACTGGTCTTCAGCGTACTGGTCTTCAGCGTACTGGTCTCCAGCGTACTGGTCTTCAGTGTACTGGTCTCCAGCGTACTGGTCTCCGGCGTACTGGTCTTCAGCGTACTGGTCTTCAGCGTACTGGTCTCCAGCGTACTGGTCTCCAGCGTACTGGTCTCCAGCGTACTGGTCTTCAGTGTACTGGTCTTCAGTGTACTGGTCTCCAGTGTACTGGTCTTCAGCGTACTGGTCTTCAGCGTACTGGTCTTCAGCGTACTGGTCTCCAGCGTACTGGTCTCCAGCGTACTGGTCTCCAGCGTACTGGTCTCCAGCGTACTGGTCTTCAGCGTACTGGTCTTCAGCGTACTGGTCTCCAGCGTACTGGTCTCCAGCGTACTGGTCTTCAGTGTACTGGTCTTCAGTGTACTGGTCTCCAGTGTACTGGTCTTCAGCGTACTGGTCTTCAGCGTACTGGTCTTCAGCGTACTGGTCTCCAGCGTACTGGTCTCCAGCGTACTGGTCTCCGGCGTACTGGTCTCCAGCGTACTGGTCTTCAGTGTACTGGTCTTCAGCGTACTGGTCTTCAGCGTACTGGTCTCCAGCGTACTGGTCTTCAGCGTACTGGTCTTCAGCGTACTGGTCTTCAGCGTACTGGTCTTCAGCGTACTGGTCTCCAGCGTACTGGTCTTCAGTGTACTGGTCTTCAGTGTACTGGTCTCCAGTGTACTGGTCTTCAGCGTACTGGTCTTCAGCGTACTGGTCTTCAGCGTACTGGTCTCCAGCGTACTGGTCTCCAGCGTACTGGTCTCCGGCGTACTGGTCTTCAGCGTACTGGTCTTCAGCGTACTGGTCTCCAGCGTACTGGTCTCCAGCGTACTGGTCTTCAGCGTACTGGTCTCCAGCGTACTGGTCTCCAGCGTACTGGTCTTCAGTGTACTGGTCTTCAGTGTACTGGTCTCCAGTGTACTGGTCTTCAGCGTACTGGTCTTCAGCGTACTGGTCTTCAGCGTACTGGTCTCCAGCGTACTGGTCTCCAGCGTACTGGTCTCCGGCGTACTGGTCTCCAGCGTACTGGTCTTCAGTGTACTGGTCTTCAGCGTACTGGTCTTCAGCGTACTGGTCTCCAGCGTACTGGTCTTCAGCGTACTGGTCTTCAGCGTACTGGTCTTCAGCGTACTGGTCTCCAGCGTACTGGTCTTCAGTGTACTGGTCTCCAGCGTACTGGTCTCCGGCGTACTGGTCTTCAGCGTACTGGTCTTCCTGGACTCCCAGACAACGTCACTGGTTGAGTAACGGCTCCACAGAGTTAACCCCTTCACGTCCTCCAGCCGCCAGAGACGTGTTGGAGCGTAGAGGCATGAATGCATGAATGCATGGATGCATGAATGCATGGATGCATGAATGCATGAATGCATGAATGCATGAATGCATGGATGCATGAATGCATGAATGCATGAATGCATGGATGCATGAATGCATATGAAGGCATGAATTAATTTACAATTTGTGGGAAGTTTGCAGTTCAGACGAGTTGTAGGAACGACCACAAAGAGGACCTGGATTAGTCTTAAAATCATACTTTTCCTCCATATTTATTCTTCGTTTACAGACACAAACACGGTTCACTTGTTTCGTGCATCAAAGTTATTTCACTGTAAAGAAAGAAAGAAGTCTCTTGAGGTCAGAGGTCAGGAGCTACAGAACTGGTTCTGCTGGTTTCAAACCAGCATCAAAGCCGCTCATCGAGGCAGCAGTATCGAGTCACGGTATTTTTAGACGAGCAGATCCAGTGTCACGCTGGACTCTAACACCCGGACTCTCATTTAACAGCTGGTCCATGTCCAATCAGCATAACCTAGATTAATTTAAACAGCAGCTCCAATCAGCATAACCTAGATTAATTTAAACAGCAGCTCCAATCAGCATAACCTAGATTAATTTAAACAGCAGCTCCAATCAGCATCCTCTAGGTTCCGCTCTGTGAAGACGATGCAGAACCCAGAGCCAATCACAGCGTTGTTATTGTGAGGTCAACATACTACACCTTTAATATGAATCACTTTCTCTTGTGGGAGGATTTGAACAAACTGGAAAATCCAGTTTTCAAAATAGAAAATCCTCAAATTTAGTAGTTTCATGGTTGCTTTGCCTTTTATTCTCATCTATTCCACTTCCTTTGTGTGTAAATGGAGTTTTCATCGATGGAGCTGCTTCTGCATGTAAACAAACACGAGTCCCTCCGGCTCCGTGTTTGTTTACATGTAAACAGTCCAGAGGGATCTGGAAACATGTATTTCATATTTAATGCTCAAACAAGCTTTCATTGAGGAAGGAGGAACTGCCACTGGCAGTACTACTAGTAGTAGTACTAGCAGTACTACTACTAGTAGTACTGCTAGTACTACTAGTAGTAGTACTAGCAGTACTAGCAGTAGTTGTAGTAGTTCTAGTAGTACTAACAGTAGTTGTAATAGTAGTAGTACTGCAGTAGTTGTAGTTGTAGTAGTTGTAGCAGTACTAGTAGTAGTACTGCAGTAGTTGTAGTTGTAGTAGTTGTAGCAGTACTAGCAGTAGTTGTAGTAGTAATACTGCAGTAGTTGTAGTTGTAGTAGTTGTAGCAGTTTGTAGTAGTAATACTGCAGTAGTAGTAGTTGTAGCAGTACTAGCAGTAGTTGTAGTAGTAATACTGCAGTAGTAGTAGTTGTAGCAGTACTAGCAGTAGTTGTAGTTGTAGCAGTACTAGCAGTAGTTGTAGTAGTAATACTGCAGTAGTTGTAGTTGTAGTAGTTGTAGCAGTACTAGCAGTAGTTGTAGTAGTAGTACTGCAGTAGTAGTAGTTGTAGTAGTTGTAGCAGTAGTTGTAGTAGCAGTACTGCAGTAGTTGTAGTTGTAGTAGTTGTAGCAGTACTAGCAGTAGTTGTAGTAGTAGTAGTAGTTGTAGCAGTACTAGCAGTAGTTGTAGTAGTAGTAGTTGTAGCAGTACTAGCAGTAGTTGTAGTTGTAGTAGTTGTAGCAGTACTAGCAGTAGTTGTAGTAGTAGTACTGCAGTAGTACTGCGTAACATTCCTGCAGACGTGCCTGAACGAAGCGACCCGACCGGTCGGACTTCATTCTGCAACGCGGCTTCACTTCCAGGTTTATGACTCAACGCTTCTTTTCACTCAATAAACTCTGAACACCTTCAGTCCATTCAGTTATTCTGTGACCGAGGCAGAAATACAGATCAGTTATGTTTCACTTCCTGAACGGTACGTGTACACGGGCCTCTTAAAGGGCCACACACACATAATAATGTGTCTCTTGGCTTCATTTAAAGTCTTTACTCAGAATCTTCTCTTTCTGTTCTCATGGCGTCATGCAGAGTGAAGTCCTCCTTGGTGGAAAAACTGGTTTTCATTGTTTGTCACTTTGCAAATGAAATAAGGCGACATTTTGTTTTTGTTTACGTGCCGGTGCAGCTTATGTAGCTTTCCTGTTTCTCACTTTATGAACCCTGTGGAGGCGCCGAGGTCCAGTCTGGTTCCTCTGACCGGAGGAGGATGATGCCTAACATTCAATAAAGATGTGTGTTCACGTTGTGTTCACGTTGTGTTCACGTTGTGCGTCTCCGTCTCCGCCTCCGTTAGCTCATCACACGGCTCAGTGTCAGCTCTTCATGGTTGTTTTGTGTCTTTTTTAGCAGTGAAACGTCTGAAAATCACCCTGTAAAGTGATTTTAGATGGAAATAATGAGGCGTGCATGTGTGCGTGTGTGTGTGTGCGTGTGTGTGTGTGTGTGTGCGTGTGTGTGTGTGTGTGTGTGTGTGTGTGTGTGTGTGTGTGTGTCACCACAGTGGCAGCAGTGGCACCACTTCCGCCTCGTGGCACCGCAGCACGTGGCGTCTCCTGTGAAAAGGCATCGGCTGGTTTGAGGCTTTTAAAGGCGTTTAATAAAGTTGTTTCTGCAGCAGGTCTGGTGGAAAAGGCCACAAGTAGCAGCATTAGCTCACTAATGTTTAAATGTTTAAATGTCAAAGCATCAAACCTGCAGGAAGCTGAAGTTACGTTTATCTCAGTCTCATCTCATTTCTCTGGTTTTAAGTCAACACTAAAGAAGCAAAGCCTTAAAGGAGGTGAAGTCGTGGGGTCGAGTCCCTCAGCTCTGAGGTCGACTGGTTTCTCTGATTCACCAGTATGAACCGCCCCCGAGCATTCTGGGAAAAACCTCCTTCAGACGGCACCTGACGCTGCTTCACTTTGAAGTGACTGAGAACCAGCTGTTTACTCAGTGTGTGGTTTTCCATGTTTCTTTGCTGGTGATTGTGTTTAATTTATTTAGTTTAGAGCTGAAATGTACAAAACAGTATTCAGCATTACTTTCTATAAAAAACATCGTTGCAGGTTTTTAATATTACCTCCAGTCTCTGCTTTGCTTTAAAGGAGTAAAATGTAGTAAAAGAGAGTAAAAGAGAGTAAAATGGAGTTAAAGGAGATTAAATGGGAGTAAAAGAGGTCATAAAAGAGGGAGTAAAATGGGGAGTAACAGGGAATAAAAGGGGGTAAAAGAGATAGTAAAAGGAGAGTAAAGGGAGTTAAAGGAGTAAAGGAGTAAGGGAGTAAAGGAGTAAAGGAGTAAGGGAGTAAGGGAGTAAAGGAGTAAAGGAGTAAGGGAGTAAGGGAGTAAAGGAGTAAAGGAGTAAAGGAGTAAAGGAGTAAAGGAGTAAGGGAGTAAAGGAGTAAAGGAGTAAAGGAGTAAAGGAGTAAAGGAGTAAGGGAGTAAAGGAGTAAAGGAGTAAGGGAGTAAGGGAGTAAGGGAGTAAAGGAGTAAAGGAGTAAAGGAGTAAGGGAGTAAGGGAGTAAAGGAGTAAAGGAGTAAAGGAGTAAAGGAGTAAGGGAGTAAAGGAGTAAGGGAGTAAAGGAGTAAGGGAGTAAAGGAGTAAAGGAGTAAGGGAGTAAAGGAGTAAGGAGTAAAGGAGTAAAGGAGTAAAGGAGTAAAGGAGTAAGGAGGAGGTAAAGGAGTAAGGGAGTAAAGGAGTAAAGGAGTAAGGGAGTAAAGGAGTAAAGGAGTAAAGGAGTAAAGGAGTAAGGGAGTAAGGGAGTAAAGGAGTAAAGGAGTAAAGGAGTAAAGGAGT